>JAEANM010013190.1:4391-14508 GCA_017656035.1 Myanophis thanlyinensis | reverse complement strand
TACCGCCCCCTCTCCCGAAGGACTCGGGGCGGTTCACAGCCAATAAAACAACATCAACACAACACAAGTTAAGAACAGTTAAAATAAAACGTTAACAGCAACTAGTTATCTCACTATGGATTCTATATAGTTTTTTTTGATGTTCCCTTTTATAAGGAAAAAACCAGCAAGAATGAATGCAAAATGTATAGCAGGATTAGTTTGTTAAGTATGTGTGCCTTTTATTTGAGATAATTCCAATTCTGTCAAAGTGTCTGGAAGTGAAAAAAGGCAGTGAGTAAAATTTGGGAAGTCAAATGCCATAATTGAGCAAATCATTAGCAAATGTATGAATGTAGAAGGAATTTTTTTCTTTGCTTGCTGAATAATGATAAAACTAATAGGCTTGAGTTGCAGCATAAGTTAAATCATGGAGTCAAATCAGGGTTGTCAAACTCGAGGCCTGCGGGCCAGATGCGTCACTTGCTGATTCTGCCCCCACCCGGTTTAGCTAAGGGGAAAAAAGTCCCGATATGACACTGCCATGATGATGCAAGTTTGACACCCCTGCAGTAGATGGTCAGTAATGCATTGAGTGAACAAAGTGAAAATGTTTGGGAGAATAAATAAAATGTTTAGCACATGGTTTGATATTGAAAAACGAGTATAACAAAGGTGTATTATGTTTTCTGTTGTTCAGTGTATTTATTGATACATAATGAATGCTTGTAATGTTAGACTGTTGGTTGGAGATTTGAATATTTGTGTATATTGTATGGAGATCATGCCATGTGACTGGATAGCAATCCAAATTATTTGTAGCAAATGTTGAAAATGTTGTATAAGGATACAATAAGGAGGATGGATGTGAAATATGTATGAAAAACAAAAGTACCGTAGTTATGCTTGACCTGGAAAATGGAGTGAGCAAATGTAATAGAAAATGATAAAACATCTGGAGGAAATAGATAAATAAATATATCTGTGAAACATGGGGAAACGAAAAAAAATCAAGACTTGCAAGCACGTTGAGTTAGTTTGATCATACAGAAATAGTGAATGAAGATCAAGTCAAATGCCTGAAAGAAGGATGAATGAATGGATTGGTGGGATAGGGAAGTCCAAAAAAGTCATTACTGGATGGAATAAACTAGATCCTAAAAAGGATAAAGTATCTGTGGAGATTCTCAGTCATCCAGGTCATAGTTGTCTCAAATGTGTTTTTTTTCTTCAAAAGGCAACAAAACTGTTTTTACTTTGTGGAAGAAGAAAACTTCCTCAAAGAAAAGGAGGAGGAAGATCCCCCCCTCCCCAACCATCAGAACTAATGGAGCTTCTTGCATGAGAAGCAAAACATTTTCTTCTTCCTCAAAGAAAATGTAGTCCAGTTGCCTTTTGAAGAAAAAAACCACCTTCAAGAGAAAAGGGAGAGAGGTGAGAAGTTTAAAGAATAAAAAGTAGTGTATTCATTGTAGTATGGCTGTAGTAGAAACAGATGGTTTGCACAAATAAAAAAAATTATGGAATATTTAATGAATGGTGCAAATTATATTTAGTTATATTTCTATTTCTTTTATTATGTATTTAATTTCTTTGTTCTCTCTGTTTTTCATGATATTGCTTACCCCAAATGTGAGCAGGAATCTATTAGGCTCTGTTTAAATGAGTATGAATCAGAAATAATCAACTGCCAAAAAGGACTAAAGTTTATTGTAATTTTGATACCTTATCAAATAAGGATAGGCAAATACAGATCTTAGTTTCTTTTTTGATAGATATACCACTTCCAAGATCACTGGAATTCATTAATGATATATTCTTATAAGTATATGACCTTTGATTGAATTGACTACAGCAAAATATTATAGTCAGATTAACTGATTTTATTATTGTTTGCTACCCAAAGTCTGAGGTAGGTGGCTATAGAAATTGAATAAATAAGTCACTTAACAATAGCCCTACATTTTCATGAGATTGCTTCTTGATATATGTTCTGCTGTCTACTCTGGAGGTTTCATTAAAAAATACCTGATTAGTATGTTTTTTAAAAGATTAGTGTTTTAAGAACTAAGAAACATTAATAGATTTGTTGAACCTGAAAAGTGGATCAATATTTTAAAAACAAATTATTAAAGATGAAGGTTGCAATCATGTGGCCCTTAAGTCAGCAAATTATCTTCAATGTTTGATTGCAGAGATTTTTTTCCCCCTCAGGACAGAATAATTGTACACTTTTTCCATGCTTCCATATTGCCCGTTTTTAGGGATAGAGCTCAAAATGCTCAAATGTTTAGAATTGCAGAGTTATTTAATTTAGCCCATTCATTTTAATTATTATATGCAGAGAGAATAATTATTTGTTTAGTTTTATGCCTAAAGTATTTCTATATTTGCAAACCATTGTCCTTTTGTCCATATTAAGACTGCACTAAAAGGGGCTAACAATGGTTTGATCTACTGACGACTTTTATTGTTACTTGTAAATTCTGAATTTGAGCTGAACAGCAGTGCTGGAAGGGGAAAGATCAACATTTTCCTGAGGCTCGTTCTTCAATCATGCCTCTTGTTAGAAATAAGTAGTTTATAAATTAAAGCTATGCTGGAAGTTAGAAAGATGGTTTGGGACTTGAATTCTTTGAAGCTGTGTCTTGTCTTAAGATTGTGTAGTTTCCAAAGCAATCTCAGGAAAAATAGGCTTGGTTTAAGGAGTCTGCTGCTTCATGTGTGCCTCTGTAGTCTCTGGAATTCCTTTTGTTGTTGTTATTGCTGTTGTTGTTTAAATCTGTAGTGATGCATTTCTTACAAATGACAAAAAATTCATGAACCATCAATAAAACTTTAATTGAAGGCATATAGTTCCTTCTTAAAGATAGCATTAAAAGTTTCAAATTTTCCTAATTTCTTCTAAAGCTATATTTGAACATTGTGTAGTGTGAATATTATTGCTTTGCTTTGAGCATATTCTGGTTAATATACTTCATGCACACGCTACTCTACATTTTTGCAGAAATAAAAGTGAACCCATAAATTTAATTCTGATGGATTTTAATTTTGTATGGCATTCTCCAAACATGTCTTTGTCTTAAATGTGATTAGGAAAAATCTAAATATTAAGGGACATATGGTATAAAATGAACATAAATTCCATGGCCATTTTAACAATATGGAATAAATTACAGCTAATTGGTACTGTAAGGAATAAATATTGTGAAAAAATTAGCAGTTACATAACAATTATTGCATAACTTTTGCACATCTTATTCATGTGTTTATTCCTTCTTTCAGTTTTTAAGGCAACTACCTATTTGCCAACATATCTGAGCTTTCAAAAAAAGATAACCTATAATTGCAGAAAGTATCTTTTTAATGGTCTGCAGCCTCTGTGTGATAGTACTGTCTAACCACTAGCAAATAGGAATACTGTAGAATCATTTCTGAAAATAGGTGAGGGGTTTGAAAAGTGAACCATTTCTTTAATATTAAGTTAAGATCAATATACTTAAATCTTTTCCGACATTCCCTGCTAGTTTACTCTCCATTTGTGGACTTTCTTTTGTAAAAGGAAGAATAATCAGTAAGATGATGGCTCGCTCGTATCTGGGTTATAAAGTAGCTTATCTCTCCGGATTCTGTTTCTTGAAATTATGCAAGACTGTGTGTTCAGAATTGTCCTTTCAAACTGTTGCAGTTGCTGCTAAATAAGAGAGCAGGCAAGGTTTTTAAAACTCTCAAATTAGATACAGAGTCAAATAATATCTCTTTGCTTATCAAATAATCTCTTTGCTTGGACTTCTCATTAACATCTTGCCTGGTTGCCATGGGTGACTAGAAAGTGCCCCCAGGTGGTTATACAAAATTCCTGATTTGCAGCACATTCCCCAGGATGATTCTTGCCTTTTAAAAAATAAATAAAAATCAATCAGACATGCTCAGTTCTGTGCTCATTGAACTCTCATCAATTATCAAGCCAGCTCTTTAATGCCTGCAGCTTTCATTTTATTTTATGAAGAGCTTTGCTGCTTGTATCTTTTTTTGTCAGCTATGGCCCAATAAGTTAGACTGATGATGGGCTGCGGCCTTACTTTCATTCACATCTTATCAAACAAAGTGGGATTTACTTCTGAGTAAATGTTCATTGGATTGAGTTGTTGGTCTTTGTTTTTGGAAAGGGAAAATGTCAGGTGAAAAGTGTAAAAGAACTCCATTTGAATTTCAGCTACAGTTATGTTAAGAGGAAATTGTGGCATTTGAGACTTTCTGTAATTCAGATTTGGCATTCAGATGACTTTAAAATACTAATACATAGAGATCATACTTATGTAGATTATTTTGTTGCCTTCCGGTTGCCAGCTATATATAAATCCAAGTTCAGATGAAAGAAAAATAGCTGGAAAGAAATAAGCTTCATTAACAAGCTTGGGCACAATTTATTATAAGCATATGCTATATTGAGTACAAGTTCAGTTTTAGTAAGTTAACTCCCCCTCCCTCGTCCCTCCAAACAGCCATGAGTGGCTGCTAGGAAAATGTGTCTTTTGTCCAAGGTGATTTTAAAATCTCATAAATGGTTCAGCAGACAGGTTGCTAATATTTTTGTAAGTTCAGAACTTTTGGGAGCTTATTGACAAAATTGCTTTTGCACTGATTAATAACACCAGAAGATTAAAAAGCTAGTTGGCATTGATAAGGGTTAGGTGTAATCACTGATCTAGTATTTTTTTTTAATTAAATGTACATGCAATGTTACAGCAATATAAATTGTTTTGAGCTTTAAAAAGAGTTTAGTAATACAATAATGCATATAGTGGTATGACTTAATTCTGTGCAGTAGTTTATTATTTGAATACACACTACTTTCCACCCATTCTGTAGAATACACAGAAACAGTCAAACAAACAAATGCCTCATTATGCTGTAAACTTTAGAATCCAAATTTCATTTTTAACTGTTTGAAAATATAGTTCCCCAAAGCCCCAGATAAAAACTAGTGAGATTTTAAAAAATCCATATTTCTTCTGACATTTCTAAATGTAAAGGTTGATATACTATTGAACTTGTTCTATGTAAAAATATTACTGTCATTAAGAAATTAAATTAGCAAGCACAGTTGGACAATGGATACATTGATAAAATATGTGCAAATGGTGGACTGATTCCCTTGTAATGCTTTTTAATGTCAATAACTTTATGTAAATTATACGTAAAAGAAAATAAGAGTAAATGGTTTTGGCACAAGTTACTTCTCATAATCTTTAGTATTGCCAATATAATTTATGCTCTTTAAACTTCATTATGCAAACTTAAGAATTAGTTTATCATCTACATTAAAAAGTCTTGCCAATAGTGCTAAAGAATGATTTTAAAATGACTGGGTAAGGGGACATTTTATTGTTTAGGTTTTGCTGTAGTGATCGGTATTGAAAGCTGAGTTGGCACAAACTAGTCTCTTTTTCTGGATAAAAGGGAAACGGACTATGAGATAAGTTATTGATGAAATTAACTGCTGAAGTGGAGAGGAAATGCAGCTCGCCGATACATGTCATAGTGTGAGCTCTATTAAATGAATATATGTGCAGTCAACCATTCAGAGGAGCCACACTGGTCTTGAACTGCATTGATCTATAGCATAATTCTAAATGAAATTGATGGATGAGAGCAGTCATTGACAAGAAGGGTAAAGAGAACCATGAAATGTCTTGTATCTGCAAAGTATGATGGAGAATAGACTGTTGATTAGAATATACTACAGGAGTCTAATGTTCTCATGTTGTCTTATATTTACAATGTGTTCAGTTTCAATAACTGTCTGAAAAATGTTTGCCTTGTATTTCATAGAAGTTAATTATTTTGTACAGACTGTACTATCTTTTTAAAAATAGAAATGTTTTTAAATTTGAAATGCAGTACTAGTAAAACTGTCTATAGGAATTTTTTTTCTTTATGTGTTATATGCTCTACCAGAATTAACAATGATAGAATTGTAGGAGACTTCAATTTAAAAAAAAATCATAGCTCAGTTTCTATTTTAGTGGAATCTAAAATATGTAATGTTCTTGGGGTTTTGTTTTGGTTTTGCAATTTTAAGGTTCCTGTTTTATTCGAACTGATCAGCTGGATGGAGAGACAGACTGGAAACTAAAAGTTGCTGTTAGTTGCACACAGAGATTACCAGCTTTAGGGGTAAGCATTATGGTTCAACATTTTAGTTCTTTCATTTCAGTTAAATAATTATTTGTTTTGGAATTCTTTTTTTCAATCAACATATATAAAATCAACTCCTGAAATCAATCAATATTTCAAAACTTTAAAAGAGTAACATAGAAGAAGGGCTTCTAAATCGTAGCTTCAGGATTTCTTAACAATATCTGTGAACTGTTCATTACAGTTTTATTACTTTTTATGAGTGTATTTGTGAGATAAATTTAAGGGCCCATTTCAAATATTTTTAAATAATTCCAGTCAATTTCTCAAAAGCTTATGGCTTTCTGGAGGAATCCAGTACTTGGAACTCAAGTGAAAAATTACTTCAAACCCAGCACAGACATATGTTGGACCCTTTAAAAAGCCATGCATCTTTCTAGGCTTGCATCTTTTCCATGTGCTTCTGGAAAATACTTGTTTGTTGTAGAGAGGTAGGTGATTACACCCTGTCACTGCTGACAGGTATGGTAAGTGCACTCACATCTAATTCAAAGCCCTTTTCCAGCTTCAAATCTGAATATTAAACACCAAGACTTCTTCCCATGTATGACAAATTAAATCCTTAGATCTTTTTGGGCTATGAGGAAAGGATTGTTGCCAAATGAGCATAGATGGATGCCTACTATGAATCCCTTGATGATTTGCTTATCATGGAATGTGTTCTTCACCAAATAAAGAAAAGGCTTTTAATTTTTTTTTTCAGATCTTTGAACTATTAATATATATCTCAGTTTTCATAAATGGGAATGTAAGTTTTTTATTTATTTTTAAATAATATTACCTTCAAACCCTCAGTCCAGGATGATTAATACATACACTAAATCAAATGTTTAAAAACTATATCAAAATATAATTGTTATACAATGAAGATATATCAATGGTAGCATTAATGTCACAATTTTAAAATTAGGCCCAAGAATGAACTGGAAACCAAGTGCAAACCTTTCAAAGCTCACTAGATGATTTGGGGCCAGTCATCTCTCAGCCAAGGTACTTGTTTTAAGGAAAACTGAAGGAGGGGGTGCTATCTGGGTCTTTGAATTTTGGAGAACATACAAGATATAAATCAAGTATTGTTACAACATTGCATTTATTTATTAATACACAGCTATAACATCTATGATGCAATAATTTCATTATTGTATTTTCATTGCTGTATGCCATTTTAGTGATATTTAGAAAATTAAACCTACAGAGATAAGACAGTCATAAAACTGGTCTTTTAATGGTACTGTGTACTTTATTAAATTTTATTTTTTGTTAATAGATGTATTGTTTAATTTAGGTCTGTAGGCAAAGGGCTGGTTTTTCCTTTAATCCATTGGATTTGTTTTAATTAAAACCATCCTGAGATTTTATTAATTTGTTTTATATAAATGTGATAAAATAAAGATAGACCAATTAAAAAAATAGTTGGGCACTGGATATTCTTCTATTATTTACCAAAAAAGTATTTTTCACAGGAACATAGAATATGATTCTACATACAGAATAATTTGCTTTGTATAAATAACGGCTGTTCTTGTGGTTGTAAGCCATCTGAACCATACGGTAAACTGGGATACACATATTTTTAATGGCCCAGGAACCACAAATTGTGCAAGATGCTACATCTGTCCATGGTGCTTTGAACTGTTAATTCAAAACAATATCCCTGACATTCTACATGATTAACTTCGAAAATAAAAGAAACACAGATGTTCAAAGAAAAGCACCCCAAAGTCCAATAGATATTTTCATCAGTTAGGTTAAAACTAAAGGATAGTTCTTCAGATTCCGTCCTTAGTATGTGTTGCTCCTGATATGGAGAGCATGGAATAGAAAATTGGGAAATGGGTAAAGAAATTTCAGTGGCTAATTTCCTAAAGAAAGGTTTCTCTTAAAGAGAAACTACTTGAAAATACAGTGTTCTGATTTATCTTCTGTGGCTATAGTTTTCTAAATGTGAGTGGCCCTTGTTATCCATGGTCTCATTATCTTCCATTTCATGTGCCCGTGGTTAGAAAATGCAAATCAGATCTTCGTATCTGTGTAAATTTCACACTTCTTTGGGTTTGATGCATTTAACACACATGCAAATGATAGGTGGATCTTTATGGCTTCGTTGGGTATTTATGATTTCAATACTCCTGGTTTCATTATCTGCAGTTTAGCTGGAAAGGAATCCTTACCCTTAATTAAAGAAATTTCCACAGCTTATTTGCCTCAGATGTTGGCATGTTAAGAATGTAAGCCTAGAATTTGTATCATGACATCACATGTATGCCATTTTAATATCCACATGGCTTGCTGAGGACACTGCTCTTTTGTGAACTCTTAGAAGGCAGGCATTATAGGAAAGTGGAAATAGTGCTAGAGAGAACTGCATTTCTTAGGGAGTCTCAGGATCCAAGTATTGGTAAGCTTCTCACTATATATTGTGACTGCTTTTTACCATCTTCATAATAAGAAAAAATGCACCAAATAAATGAGTGAAGAGAATGGCAACAGCAGTTTATGTTCCTAAAAATCAAATTATGGATTTTCATTCAATCCTATTGCACTGAGTGCTACAGATCCTGGCAATCTGTAGATATCCTGGAAATAGTCACTGATATTTAATAGCTTGTCAAATATCTTCCACAAATTGTCAACATTTGTAAGGATTTTGTGGTTAGAATGTAAAAAAGAATGGATGATTTCTGTTTTACAGTAATTCTTGAATGCCACCTGCTGGGCTGGTACTAAAATGGCTGAGATCTTTCAAGCTTATCCTTCTTTCTTAATTTTTGCTTATTGTATTCTTGTACGGCTTTTTTCATAATACTACTACACTCAAAATCTGTCATCAATTTTACTCATGCAGAGTATGAGTAAAGAATGTAGAGAATGAAAAGGTTATGATTTAAACAAATGAATACTACCATATAACCCAATAAACAATTTCCATTTTTAGTGGTAAACAAGCTATTAATGAATGTTTTAATATATGCTTGACACAAAACATTTGCTAACAAAAGTCAAGATTAATAATTTAAATAAAACATACATTCAGTGATTATTTTGGCAATTCTATTCTGACTGATGATAGAGTTTGCAGGTTAGAAGACACGACTTTTTGGCAACGTTTAACCTTCAGTGTTGACAATTCAGCTTAATTTTTAATGTCACTAACCAGCATATAGCTCTGGTTCATTAGGATAACAATTCATTTTATTAATGAATAGTTGTGGGTTTAAATTAATCAAAAAATCTTGGTTTCTTTTGCATAAATTATTTGAACAAAACAAAAAAAAGATTCTGCTAAACAGATTAAAGCAGAAAAGGGTGGAACCAAAGAATATTCAACTTATAAAGACCATAAAACATATAAAACAAACAACAATAAAAGCAAAATATATAAAATAATGTTTAAAAGATAAAAAGCAAGAATTGTATTGAATTAAGCAGTTGGATTTTGTACTGTAGTTAATATACTGTTGGTAATTGTCATTCATTTCCAAATGTCTCTTGTATTATCATGGCCCATCAATTCCATCATCAGACTGCATAAAGACTGCAACTTTATCTTCAGTGGTTCCTGGAATAAATAAACAGGCAAAACTTTAGAGCTTTCTTAAAGAACAGATGACACCATCAGAGATGATCACTACAGATTTTCTTGTCTTCCCGAACCACTTAATGCGATCAGAGAATTAAAATTTCAACAAGTCATTTAATGATGCCTGAGCTGTAAGAACTGTAACACCCAGGTTAGGTTTCTTGGTTTCATAGTTATATGTGCGGTAGTGTTTTTCTATACTGTGCATATTCTTGAATAGGCTTCTTTGGCTTAAGTGATCAAGTAAATTTATTAGCAGCAATGAGGTCACTGTAATTTTCAATAAATAGTGACTTGCTGATTTATATCAAAAGATCCATAAAGCAGTAAACAATACCATTTACATTTAATTAGTTT
>JAEANM010013189.1:0-14508 GCA_017656035.1 Myanophis thanlyinensis | reverse complement strand
CAATCAGCTGTCAGGTCCAAAGTTCTTGCGGGCGGACCGGAGTGGAGACTTCGGTCGCGCCTGCGCGGTACATTACATATGGGTTTTAAGTTATACACAATTCTAAAATACTAGAGCATCCCTCCAGTCCCAACCCAACAAAATTATCCAACAATTTTTCCAACTTGATGTCATCTGAATGGGCTGGATTATGATTCCCCAAATTCTGAAGGATCTCAGTCTAACATTTCTGGAAGGCACAGGTTGGGAAAACTGATCAGTACATATGTGGAAGCAGATTTCTGAATAGATGCATTTAGCAGGTTTGTGAATAAAAAACATGCAAGAAGCAAGAATGATAATATTAGCATATTTTTACAAAACTGGATCTTGTCACTCAGTTATCAAGAAGAGAAGTGATAATATAGATTCTATGACATTAACGTCAGCTATTCTGCCTGTGTGCTCAGCTTGATCAAATCTTTTGTGTAAATAAAAACACATTTATTTTTAATTTCAGTTTTGATTTCACCAGCCTGCCTATAGCAAAAGGCTGAAGAAGGAAAATGAAAGAATAACGCAGTACTTTATTTCACTTTTGCTAATAGATATTCGTGAGGAGATTTTTGCATAAATGTGAAATAAGTTCATATAGAAATAAAAATCTGTAATTATAACACTATTTTTATAAAATTCATTAACATTAATAAATCACAAATAAAAAACAACACAAAACACCGTCTTGAAATGCAACCCTTGAATTATTTCAGATAATTATATAATGTGAATATATTTACCTGTGCAACTCAGTCCTTTCCGAACAAACCATTTAGTTATTCTGCCATCTGCTGAAATGGAGACGAGGATCTCACCTTTGTCTTCTCCACTTGTCCCCCTGTCTTGCTCCACCCATCTCAGCTGCCACACAGGCCCTAAATGTTTATCGTGGGATTCGCTGAAACATATTTTCATAAAAATACAACTCCTCGGTTTATAAAGCAACTAAAGCATGATACAAAAGAAAAAAAACTGCAGTGGGAAAATTATATTATATCCCTTGTTTTTATATTATATATTATATAAGCAGGCATACATGCAGCTTATGAAAATGCATATCAACTTGGGACAGTTATCTGACACATAAGTCTAAAGTTGGAGTTCTGTACATACTATATCTCTTACTACAAAGAAATTAAATTAAACCTCTGGGTGAAAGTTTTCAGGCTTTAGACTAAATCCCAACAAATGACTTCTGTAACTTCAAAAATGTCTTAACACTGAAGAATGCTTATTTAAATAGAAAGATGAGAGGCTTAAACAGTTTGGGAATTTCCTTAAAGATTTAGCCTTAAGACACTTGAAGAAGAGCATGTTACCTACCAACCAGCAGCACATTTTAATTGAATAAAATATACATATGGACATTTGAAAGAAAATAAGACTCTGCTTTTTTGAGAGATACTTTAACTCTGTTTGGAAGTGGAAGGAGATACCTCTATTAGTGAACAGCATCAAGTGAAATGCAGATATCTCTCTGGAAAGTTGTTTCTTTCAAAGAAAACTGGCACAGTAACACTGGATTCTTAAAGCTGCACCATTCAGAGAAAGGACAAAATAATACCTGTCATCCCTCCAAATTTTCAAAGGAGCCACAACCATACAGACAAGGAATTAAGTATTAAAATAAATATTACAAAATGAGGCCTTAGCACTGCTTATAAACCTGTATATTTTCCAAAACAATTCATTATAACAATAAGTTTGAGGAAGAGCTTAGAAGACTTATGATGTCATACCTGTTATCTAGAACTGAAGTTTGATTTCGGGACTGGACATTGTAAACTTCTATTGTCCCATTGAACAGTCCAACTGCTAGGAGGTTTGGATTGGCTGTAGAAAAATCCAATGCAGTTACCCCATGAAGACAATTGTAGATACGTTCTGGCCACTGAACAGATTGTAAAAATAAAAAGTTAAATGAAAGAACAGTCACAAAATTCATATTTTTTTAAAATTTACTTTCATATTTCTAATTAAATATATCCCTATTTGAAATTTGTGTATGTGTGTTTGTGTGTGTGAAATTAATGATAGCCATTGACCCCAAGAATCCCTTTAAGACAGGCTGCAATGACAATTGTTTATTTTTTAGGCTGATTATTATATAGCTATTAGATACAAAGCCATAACATCAATGCACAATGGTAATAAATAAAAACAATATAAGCCCTAGTAATTAATTTAAGTAACATTTGTTTTGCCCCTTAAAAGTTTATGTCCTAAAAAGTATGTATTTTAATAATGTTAATAAACCACAATATTTTTAAATAATTTATAAAATTAGGAAATGATTTCTAAATGATAAAAGATAAGGTAGGACTTCTGAGATAATATTGATTGAATTAGATAGTTTATTAAGTGGCCTATCTTTCAAAAGACAGGCAGGCTGTCAATGAATAATCTGGATTTTACCAAATGTTTTGTATGGCTTCAGATATGCATTGGTCTGAGGTTGTAAATAAACTATGGTACTTGATTTGATATTAAGCAAGCATGAAAAATATATTGCATTGTTATTGATTGCAATAAAAATGCAACCAATTCAATTAAAATTATTTTTAATATTTTAAATGTATGCATTACCATAGGGTTTTTCAGTGACCAGCAGCATGCCAAGCCTTTCTTCTGCTCTTGAAAACGAAACTGCCCATAACCAACAGCTAAAAGATCCTAAGAGACAAGAATATGGATTACATAGCATTGAAATTTTCATGACTTTCATTTTGAGCAGTTCAGTAAAGCATACCAATAAATAATAGAGCTTTTCCCACAATGAGATGTCCTCCATATCTATAGAGACTACCACTTCTAAATTTCCAGTCAGTTTGGCACCAAATTGAACATTGCATTCTTCAACCTAAAAGGTGTCAGGTTGAACAAGTTGTCTTATTGGCACAAAGCAGCTTTGACAGTGTCAAATTAATACTAATGCAATCACAGTTTTTCAGACCCTCCATTTCTTATTGAACAGTCTGGATTTGACAGAAGATTTCCAGACCCAACTCTGCATGCTTAGCATCTTTATTGCAGATAAGAATGAATACAATAGCTCTTTGCAGGAGGCAAAAAGATCAAGGAGAAAAGGCCATTCTTCAAGGTTTAAACTTTAGGCATCTCTCCTTGGCCCTTTCCACTTGGGGCCACCAGATAGCCTAGTTGGTTGAGATATGGTTACATATGGGCCTTCTCTAATGTAAGAACTACTGCTTCCTGCTTTACCAGCCCTTACAAGTAAGGCCAGCTAAACAACTCAATAACAATTTTGCTGCCTAGGGTAGGACAAAATTAATGTTACTAACACTGGCAAAATATATAAGAATATTAAATTAAATTGAGGAAGTATGAGGAAAAAAAGAGGAAAGTAGACTAATCAGCAATCTTGAGAAACATATATTTAGAAAGACCACAGAAGAAATGAAGGTATGAGAAAAAGATGAGAAGGGTGTTAGATATTAGATAGTTGAAAAAATATTGATAAATAAGGCTAGGGATAAATAAGGCTCTGGAATTCAAGAGGACAAAGAAAGCAAAGCTTGGTGGAAAGGTGGTAGAGAGACAGAAATAAAGACTCTGGGCAGTTGATATCAAAAAATGAAAAGTAGGCAATAAATGGCAATAAATTTTAAATTTCACTCAGAACCAAAAATCCAGCCTGAATTATCAGTTGTTCCATAAGCTGAGTCGAGTAGGCTGAAGCAGTCTAAGTTCAAAGGCAAACAGTGTTTCAGAGCATGTGGGCACTTCTCTATGACAATTAAAGCAGATTTTTCTTTTCTTGGGATTTTGCAGCTGTGGCCAGAAAATTCCAGGAAAAGATGTCTTTGATTTAAAGAATTGGAAACAAATACTGTCTATGTATACTTGTTTGCCATGAAGCATTTCCCCCCAAACACTACAAAGCCCTTGTTAATCCATGAAGCCAATTTTTCAACCTCAACAACTTTGGGATATGTGTACATCAACTGGCTGTGGAGTTCTGGGGTCTATACAATTTAAAGTTTTTGAGGTTGAGAAAGACTCTTGGCAAGTATTCACTCCCTCCCTTTCTTTGGCACAAGAGTTTCTAGGCAATTCCAAACAAGTTTAGAGAAACAATTGCTATCTATTATCAAAATATTTTCAACAGTAATGCTGTAATTCTCCAGTTGTGGACTAGTAGAATGGGTAATGTGCAGAATTTTTTCCTCTCTATGGTAAATTATTTCCCTAAAGTTAAAAAAAAATGGATGAAATTGGATAAACAAACATTGCCCAAACATGGGCAACAAATATGGAAATTGAGGTTCCTAAAGCTCTTGTTTTTAATATACTAATACTTGATATTCCAGATTTAGATATATGCAACAGAGAAATAGAATAGGTTTCCATATTAGGAATATGTACCTAAAAAAGTAGAATGCTTCTCTGTGCTGTATGCTTCTCACCAGACTCTTCATGTCAAGAATGTCTGTTGAGACAGGTATAAGAAGAGAGGCCTGAAAACTGTGTAGAAACCTTACACAAATGGAGACCCTTTGCCCTGATCCTCTGTACCATTTACCCAGGTGGAAAAAAGTGGGGAAGTTCACTTCTACCAGCCCAGTTGCATATCTTTAAACGTAATATACATCATCAGAAAAGTAGTAGTCTCTTACAGGATTTAACTTGTTCCACGCCATACAGCTCACATTGTTGCCTTTTGTCAAACTGCATCCATAAGACCACAAGGCTTCCATACATGGCGGTGGTAGTTCTTCTTGTCGTTCACCAAACTCTAACAGCAAAGATGATTTAATTGATGTCTGTTCTCCCCCAGCCTCTTCTTCCTCCTCCTTTTCCTCCTCCTTTATTGATATACTATCAAACTCCGATTCACTATATTCAGATTTGACATCTGGCTCTAAGCAGAAAAACAAGAAAATGCCAATATCATTACATTCTCCAACAGGCATTGCTTATACTCACTCATGTCAGTGACAGTCTGACCAGTATCTAGATATTGATGTCTGCCATGATTCTCAATAAAAGCTATGAGGACAGCAAGAGAAGTCATTTACTGTGAAGATTAGCTCTGTAGGAGGTGTTCTTGTTTGATAAACACAACATAATTGAACCTAGTTTCAGCCAGGATTATTTTCAATCCAAATGGCAATGGGATCTGAAGCTATCTCCATTGAAATTACAAATTAAAATGTAGAAACATTCTCACATATCATGATGATCTATTAAAAAAAGTACAGCGCACATCACCAATACTTGAAAAGTGTTCAGCCCTGCTTAATGTTCCAGTGTGCGAAAAGCTTCAACAGCAAAGCCAGATGGATCCAAAGAGTCTTCAGGTTTTTTGGACCTGGGAATTCCTTCTTCCAGTCACTGGAGCCTTATTTTTAACACTGCACGATATTATTGCCTTTTCCTAGTTTCGAAGGCTCCAGTTTCAAAGATGAAAGAAACACTGGCATTTGTAGCTAATCACCAATCTAAAATGAAAACAGCTCCTGGTAAAAATTAGAATTCTACATACATGAAGAAAAAGAATATTTTCTCCTTTATGACTCATCATTCTTCTTCCTCCTCCTCCTCCTCTTCCTCCCTCCCTTTGCTCCTTCAAAATGACACTGAACTTCCCATATTTCTGATACAGCCAACTGCCTGCTTTTTCAGATGCATTATTCCCAACATTCACAAGCCAAGATATATTGGATCTACAGACCACAAATCTAAAGAGAAATTATTAGGGCTTCTTCATTTATATTCAGTATTTTATCAACTTTTTTTCAGTATAAGCTCCAAGAAGAAAGGCATGACATAAATGCAATGAAGTATGCCACATACATTTAAAGGACAGGGCTCATTATGCAATGTCTGAAATGTTCAAATTTTCTCCTTTAAAAAAAAAAAGAGGTTGCCAATGCCCACAGATTACCTGTCATGGTTCCTACCATGTTTCATCTCTCTTCTGAATTAACAAAATAAACACGTTCATGTTTTGAAAAACAGGGATCTAGCCTTAAGAAAAGCTTTTAATGATTTTGTTTCCAGCAATGCCTCCAAACTTTATGTTTGTCCCAGAATGCTTATTTCAAAAAATAAGAATGATGGTTATCTATAGATCAACAAGTTGCTATAAAGGATGCTCCAAAGGGAGGGAAAAATACAAGGAATAGAATAAATAAATGGAATGGTAGAAGATCATTCGTTCGTTCATTCGTTCATTCATTCATTTATTATTTTCCTCTGTCTCTCTGAATCTATCAAACCTCAGGGCAGTTTACAATTAGCAATCAAATAATTTTAATAAAAGGAACAGAACTATAAAATCAGGAGGGAGAAAGAATTCTTTCTTTACATGTCCATGGGAGATATGTTTGTCTGGATTTGTGTAGGCAATTTTGTCTAGATTTTAACTGTTCTTGTTTTTTTTAAAGCTATCAGTATAGTACTCTATGTAATTAAGACATGTTTTGGGAAATGTTGCATCTGTATGCTTCTGGGAGGACTACCAGCTTTCCTTCTGTAAAATGTTTTTCCGGCATCAGGGGATAATCCTCTCCTACCTCTTCTTTGTACTTATGGTTTTATGGTGGAAGTTACTTTAGCTCCTGTTCTGTGAAATGGATTTTGGTCCCAAAACATTAAGGTTCATAAAACCTATGTGCATTGCCTTGGAGCTCAGACCCTTCTTCTGCCTTTTACTTACATTTCTGAAAAAAAATAATTTAATTTTCTTGAGTTTGCCTTCTAGGGAAAATGTTCTTTGTAACTGACCACATTTATCTTGACAGCCATTTGGAGAAAAGTCAAGCCTCGAGGAGCTTGGATTTAATTCTTCAATAACAACACAAAAAAAATAATGAAGATGACACTGATGCTTCTTTGAGGTGTAACCCAGTAACTGAAGACCTTTCTTCTAGATTTTGGTATTATCAAAACATTCTAATACCTTATTTGTAAACCAAGGTAACATTTTCTTTTCAGGAAGCAAATTAGGACTTGTATAAATAAAGTTGATTCATAAGCAGTGGGCTTGAGAACTCCTTCTCTACTCTTTCTTCTAAGAATAACGTTCTTGCAATGTATACTAACTTAGATATTTTTTTACAATAAGAGAAACTGTTCCTGAACTCAGGCTGATGAGTAATACCTGATTGCTTATGTACCTAAGAGAATAGGAAGTTGCCGATAAGCTGCAAGTTTAGACTGGAAAATATTCTCCATTAGGACTCTTTCCATATAAAATAGATCTTGATGAAATTTATCAGATTTAAATATAATTTCTGAGTGGTCTTCTGTTTCTTCCTGAATTCGGGAGAGAATTACACTTTCAAGATCAATAATGGAACTTGAAGTAAAGCTTTCTGAAAGGAGAAAGAAAAAAAAAACCCACAGCAAATATTATAAAGAGAACATCTGAAGTATTAGAAGAAAGAGAAAATAATGTTAAGTTTTTCATTTTCTGAACTGATTTGGAATTTTAAGGGCAAAATAAATATCTATTAATAAATAATGTATTAAATGTTACAATATGCTGTTTTATATTCTTCTATTTTTCCAGGGGAGATTGCTCTGTGACATTTCAGTTTCCAGTTCAATCTACAATTTGGATGTACAGTATGTGTGTGTTTCTGTGTGCCTATGAGCGTTTTGCATGCAAACCTTGAAACCATTTCAACAAAGATAGAATTCTAGGCTATAAACTATTATTTCAGTGTTTATATATTGTTAATGTAAAAATCAGTATGACTGCGTTTTTTCATAAATGCTGAAACACAATGCATTGGAGAGTAAACCATTTTGAAAAATGGATTCTTGTTTAGATTAACATTTACAGAATTACTCATTGGGATTTATTTGATCCCATATCAGAAAACTGTAAGAAAAAATAAAAAGAGAATTCATTACACTATGACAGGGGTGGGCAATTATGTCTCCTTCATGACTCGTGGGCTTCAACTCCCAGAATTCCTGAGCCAGCATGGCTGGCTCAGGAATTCTGGGAGTTGAAGTCCACGAGTCATGAAGGAGCCGTAATTGCCCGCCCCTGCACTATGATTACCCAAGTCAATAGCAATAATACCTCATCATTTTTAAAGATACAATCTAGTTAAAAGGGTAAAACCACCCCAGTATATTTTTTGACATATAATCATGATGTACAGGTAATATAAATCTTGATTTGACTGAGAGAAGATATGGAAATCTAAATATAATATGTAAAAGTACCTGTTTCCATAGAACCAAGGGGCATAGCTTTGTCACGGTCTTTGACTACAGTTGGTTTACCAGCCACTGTAGTTAGTGCTCCAATAATTGTTTCTGCTGTTGCTTCTTCCAAAGCATTAAAAGAATCAAATAAATCCCAGGTAGTGGCCATTATCTCTATGGAAAAAAAGAAGACACAATTAATTCTGTTCTATAGTTTTGTTCTATATGTAAGTACCACATATTTATGTTACAAGGAAATACTGCTGATATATTTCAGAAAAACAAACTGGTTGAATCTCTTTAACTGGTTTAAGAAGCTAAGAGAACTGTAACTGGATGTCACGGAATTCTCATGTTTTCTTTGTATCACTGCACATTCTTTCAGAGGATCATAAAGGATGTGTTTAGATAAAATATGCCATGTCAGTTTTGTAAACAGGCTTCTCCATTTTAATTTTTTTAATTATCTTTTAGGGAGATGAATAATTGCTTTCACTCACCTCACAGGGGCAGCATTCTTGTACAAATCAACCCCATAAGTTTAAAGTATTTTTTTTTAAGTAAAAACATCCCTGACTACTGGTGGTTTAGTCCATGAAATTTTACTGGCAACATTAAAAAACTGGTTTGTCATTGCGTTCTACTGGGATTCCCTCCACTCCCAATTTCCATGGCTATCCAATAACCTTGACAGTTCCTTTATCCAGATACTAACTAGTGCTGACTCTTCTTACTTCTGAGCCAAGGTCAATTTGGTTCTGCTGCCACCTACTGAGTTTTTAAAATACATACACCTATACAAAAAGAGGAAGTCACTTCTCCTTAGCTGTACTGACTAGAAATTAGGCTCACTTGGATTTGAAATGGAGCCATGGAAAAAAACAAAGAGAGAAAGCAAAGGAGAATGGTGCTTTGTGTTGGAAGAAGTATCCATCTGAGTTCAATTCCAAGTGGGGAGAAAGACATGGAGGCTATTTGGAAAGAAGGTTTATTGGTGGAGCAGGACCATATGATTTGGTCCTGGGCAAAAAAAGCACACGGAATGGAGAGAGCAAGAGATTTATAACCTCTCTTGGGCTTTGAATTTGAGCTTGTATTTTTGAGCTGATTGGTTGTCAGACTCCCAAGGGGCTATGCAGGGGTAACTTTGTAGGCTGTCTTGAGTCCCAAGTTGGGTTGAACCTTTGGCTGATGAATTGATGGGGGCTTTGTTTGTGGCTGAATGGCTTTGCCCTGAAAGATAATCCCATCACCCTGGAGCTGAGATCTCTGTCTTGTAGATAAGATGGCCTAGTCTTTTGTTTTGTAGATAGGTTGGCACCAAAATAGCTTCTTGATGAAGGGCAGGGAGTTGAGGCTGAATTTGTATCTTTAGAAACATGTTTCTCCTGGGAGAATATATTCTGCCTTTTTAATATTTCCTAGAATATTTCATTCTTCTAGGAGAGGGGTGGGTGCTAACTTCCTAATCAGAAACTGGAAAACTGTGAGCTCCAGTCCCTCCGTAGACATGATAGCCCTCTGTGTGTCTTTTGGTCAGATACTCCTGTCACTTTTTCTCCCAAAAATCCCCATATGGAGTATTACTGTAGATACCAGGATCTGGTACTCCATAAACCCCCTGCCTGCACTTTGTAATACCTGCCCCAGCTCCCATTAGTTCACCCATAGACACTGTTGGTTTGCTTGGGCTCATAAGTGCCTGCCTATGGCACTCATCTTTTCACCCGTACCTCTGACTCACTCACTCATCTGCTAGTTTAGGATTCCAGTCATGTGAGGTCCTCCCTTAACCATGAGATCTTTGGGTTATGACAGCAACTGGGACTACTGGGATTGTCATTGCTCAGTAACACAGTCACATAATGATGTTGTATTTTATGACCCACATTGCTTAACAACAGAAATTCTGGTGTCAATTGTTGATAGCCTATATTTTCACCCCTAAATAACTTGATTCCAATGCCACCATACAATTTTATAGATACATTAAATGATAACTAAACGAGCATCAAATCTTACTCCCCGCTCAGTGTGAAATCATTGTGTAAACATTTGATTTATTCTTTCTTTTTACTTCCATATCCCTTAAATCTTATTTAGCAACCAACCTTTAATTCAATATTCAAGTGTTCTATAATTCAAGTCTATCCTCTTTATAATATTTTTTGAAAATCAATATACAGAGGGCAATTTTCTCATATATATCTGTAGAATGCTGAACTGTGCAAACACAATTTAAAAAAATGTACAGATATAGATGTAATATTTTATATTAGTCGATACAATTTCATAAGAAATTTTTAGAGACAATATTCATTATTTCTTCCAAAAGAAAAAATTGCAAAAGGCACAAACAATTTTCTTGTTTATACATTTGCATAGGAAACTAAAAAAAAAAAAATTCTGGTTTTGCTTCCAAAGTTGAAACTATAGATTTTCCATACAGTGTCAATGATCTATAACCCCCCCCCACACACACACACACACTAATTTACCTTTGTCAGCCATTACAATTTTGTCACATTGTACTTCTTTTGTCTTTGGTGCTCCATTCAGTGTTTGCATCATTCTATTGGCATATTGATCATTGCCAACTCTGTTTTTACAGAGTTCCATATAAGAAATATTCCTTTTCCTTTGGAAAACAAAATATATGCAAAGTAATATGTAAATATTTCAACTTCAACAAGATATCATTTTCCTTTGCAGATATCTTCTTAGAAATAGTATGTCTATAGATATTGCACATGGAAACTAATTCTTAAATGGTACAACAGATATGGAATTCTGAAGTTGCAAACCCTTAGCTTGAAGTATTATGTTGGATTTGCTTTTAAGCAGATATGGACAGACTTGCACAGTGAAATGTTTTGGAATTATTTTGAGGGAGTTTTGAAGTTTGCATTTTTCTAACCAGATTAACAGCTGTAAATCAGTAGGTAAACAATACTGCTTGTTTTTTGACACTGCACATTTTTGTATTCCTTTCTGCACAGCTTTGTTTTACTGCAATTACCCATTAGATTCCTACAGAAGGGGTGACAATTAGAGAAGGGGTGAACAACTATGGCCCCTTTACGACTTATGACTTTCAACATATGGCTGGCTCAGGAATTCTGTGAGTTGAAGTCCACAGGTCATAAAGGTGGCATAGTTGTTCACCTCGATCTAGAAGAAAGTTCATTTACAGTTCATTTGCAGATAGATATAATTAGGTAAATAATATTTGTGTTGTTTTCCCCATAGCTGACTGGACTGTAAAACATTAGCTATGCTCAGTGATGGCAAGTTTATAGTATGAAATCAATCATTTGGGAACATATCAAGCAAGAAACAGATGATTGGCCTGCTAGTTTACCATTTTCTACAGTGACTGGCAGTGATTGAGAGGATTTTGTGCTGTGAGACACTTGTGATGCAATAGAAATGTGATTTTGAGAATTAGGAGATGGCCAGAGACGATGCTGCTGCTATGGAAATACCTCAAGTTCTCTTTAATCATACATGCCCTCCTTGAAAATTTGACCCTTCATTCTGCTGTGCAACATGATCATTTTTTAAAATCTCAGACATACTTCATGCATTATATAAATTATATAAATTACCTGATTGGTAATTTATTGAAAACATATAAAAACCTTATAATTGGGAATCCTAACATTTAATGACTTTTTTCTTTTTAAAGTAGGTTTTGAGATTGTAGGAAGGCATTGAGAGTCATAATTCAAAACATCTGAAGGGCACTAGTTGGAAAATACTGTCTTAAAACATAATATGAAATAATTTGTAAGTTAATTAGAATAGATATAATAATAAACAGGTTGGTGCTATGCAGCCATGACATACTTTCAGTTATGGTTTAAATTACTTAGATTGGGTATGTAAATTAACTATAGTTTATTAAAATAATCCAGCTACATATAAAACACTCTTCAAAACTTCAACTTTACATGAACTCATCTAGTTCTATGAATCTGTCCATGTAGTCAGCAGGAGTTGAACTAATCTCAAGGGATATTCGATTTGACATTTGCAATTTTACCAGGTTCAGATATAAAGCTAAAGTGTAACCAGTTAAACAGGAGATTATCTTTTTCAAGTACCTGTACAAGAGAAAACAGGAAATGGGAATGCACAAGACAAAGGCTGCTTTAGATAATGCTAAACTATAACTCAGTGTAACAGTAAAATACTTTGTTGCTAGGAAACACAGTAGAAGGCAGTATGTAGCTCTCAAATCTTGTTCCACAATTCCCACAATCCTTCAATACTGGTTGTCCTGTATAGAGCTGTTGGGAATTGCAGTTCACTAGCTTAGAATGAACATAGATTCCTCTTTTTTGATACTGCAGAAACAAAATGTATTTTGTAATATTTGTAATACAAACCATCGTAGCAACAAATTCTGAAGTTATAAATCACATTTCATTGCAAAGTTGCTAACAAGAAGCAAGGTTATGTAATAGCCATTGCACTGTGCTTACCTGACATCTTCGGCTTCTTCAGATTCTGAAGATATCATAGCAGTTGGCATGTTAAATAACCAAATTGTTTCTGTCTCAGTCAATAATATATCCACAGCCTTTTCTAAATCGTGCTTTGTCAGTTGGTCTAACATCTCCTCTCTTCTAACCTGGACATCTACCATGAGAAAAAATGAATTCATACTTTGCATTTAGAACAGTATGTACAGGTCATATACAGGTTATTGGGACAATGAACATTAAAAATTCTTTTATATGAATGGGCTTTTCTTCTAAGGTGTAGAAACTTCATTGGCATATACTGGAGAGAGGGTAAATACCTAAAAGCATATATAGTAAGTTCCTCTGCTCTTGATGTTGCTTCAGGAACATTTGGTAAAAGAAGGCTGCAATATAGTAAGTATAATTCTATTCATCAATAAACTGCAGTAAGGGCAAGTAATACTTAAAACTAGCCAAGATATAATATCAAGCACTTTTTAAAGAACATGTTACCAGGGAGATATATAGAAGAAATGCAGTTCACTATTATCCATAGCACAGACCTAGGATCAGAGATTATGCAGTATTCCCCATTTTAGGCTAATCACCAAGACAGTTACTGAACTTGTTATTTACTGATATTGATGCATTTGATTTTATTAAACATCAAAACATTTTTGTACTATAATTATTTTATTATACTGTATGTTGTTATTATTAATTATAAACTTCTATTCATTAGACATGAAACTCAGTCAATTGAACATTTTAAAATGTATCACAAATATCACTGCTGGCTCTGATGGTTGATACGGGTTGCTGCCAGCATCCTAGGTATCAACCATCTTCTTAAAATTATGTCGTTCCAAGTCGCATAGTCTTTTGCAGTTCCACTGGTGTTATAGCAGGAAGCTGCAATTTCTTGATTATTTATTATTATACTTTATTCATAAAACATAAAATTGTCAACTGAACATTCAGTCAACTGAATGTTTAAAAATATTATTGACTGGCACTGATGGTTGATATGGGTTGCTGCCAGCATCCTAGTTATCAACCAAGTATCTTCTCAAAATGTACACAGTTCTAAGCAGCACAGTTTTTTGCAGTTCCACTGGCGTTATTGCAGGAAGCTGTAATTTCTTGATGTACTTGGTAAAATTCTTGGACATGGTGCCAAGTACGCCGATGACAATCGGTATCACTGTCATGTTTCATCCATAATCACATAGTTTCAATGACCAGATTGCAATATTTTGTGATTTTTTTCTAGTTTTCTTTGACTGTGGCGTCACCTGGTACAGTGATAACAATAAGTTCTTGATGACTGTGATATCTGGTGTGTTGTTTTCTAAATCTGTATTTGAAAGTGCCACAAGACCTTCACCTTCTCATTTTTGATAACTTTTTCCATTTTGTGTTCCCATGACTTTTTGGATACAGGTAAGTCATATTTTTTACATAACGACCAGTAGATTAATTCAGCAACTCAGTCATGTCTAGCTGTGTAATCAGCTAGCGCAATTTTGCTGCAATCACATTTTAAATGTGAAACAGTTTCAACTTTGTCATTGCAAAGTCAGCAGTGTGGATTATCGGTGGTTTTTTTGTATATTCACTTTAATGGCATTAGTTTGTAGTGCTTGTTCTTGAGCAGGAGTATTAAACCTTACATTTCTTTCTTGATGGTTCCCATCTTAAGCTGTGCCCTTTGTTGTTATCACATTTTCCTTCAATGCCCCGTAGCCCTGACCCCAATAGTGATGAAATGTTTTGAACGTCTAGTCAGAAACCTCATCACTTCCTCACTACCAGA
>JAEANM010013188.1:0-14508 GCA_017656035.1 Myanophis thanlyinensis | reverse complement strand
CTACTTACAAAATTTTCAAGTTACAAAACGGCTTCCGGAACGAATTAATTTCGTAAGTAGAGGTACCACTGTATTTTGAATATTTGAATGGTGGAAAAGAATATAAACTCTTGATGGCAATAATGAGGATGAGAAGGAGGATTGGGTAGTAGAAATGCATTTCCAAAGCTGTGCAATAGAATTATTTTTCATCTAGCACACTTTGAACACTCTTGAAAGTTCCAATAGAATGATTGAAGGGCTCAGCCTAAGTCCTTCCTCTTTTTCTAAGTGCATGCTGTTTTATTCTAATTTGCCTTAGCAATTTCAAAAATACAGCTATACAATTGTAATTGTTACTTGGTATAAAAGCAGTATAGGCAGTCTCCAGGTCTTACAGTCATTTAGGTAAGTATGGGCTCAGATTCCAAAGGTGTATTTTCAATATTTCAATAAAATTTCATTGTATTGCAAAAGGCTTCAGAGATGGGGACCTATTTCCTGCTTTCTTTTGCATCATTTGCATTACCCCAAGACACAAACAGCTGTTCTTTGCAACTAGCACGATAACATCATCAGGCAAATGATGTATATTTCTGCTCTTTGATTCAAGACACCTCTTCTCCCAATTAGTCTGTTAAAATGAGGACTGACTTTACTAAGAAATCAGATATAAGTTGGAATTCAAAAATGCTCCTTTCAAGTTTTATGCAGTGTTACAAATCATGCAGCATTGCTGATAGAGATGAATAAGAACCGTATTTCAGTGTTTTATTTGATTCAATGGCCTTGTTCAGAACCTGAGAAAGATTCATTTACTGACACCCCATGAATCACTTACTGCTTAAGAAAACGTGTACCAGTTCACATGGAGGCCCTGAATAAAAGACTGTAAACAATCCAGATTTCTGTATTATTATTTTCTTATCATTTTTCAATAAATCCTGTTAAAAAGAAACACTGGGAGAATCTTATTTTCTGTTGAAGAGGGATGAAGATTTCTATGGCACCTAGCATACCCACACAAAGACTTCAGGGCTTGGGAGCAGATAATAATACTATATCTCTACTTGCCTCTTACCAATTTCTCTTTTAAATTAATGACACAAGCTATTCAATAATATTGAAAAAGTTGGAAAAGTGAAAGAAGAAATGGTTGTTTTGTTTACTAATTTGTTAAACAAAACATGTCTAGTTTTAAAGGAGAAACATCTACTAGAAGGAACTCTGGGAGGCAAACAGAATAAAAACACAAAGCAGTAAAACCACCACCAACAAACACATAAGTTAATAACCCCAATAAAACTCACACTCATCTACTAGCCACTCTGTATCAGCTCCATCAACATCCTGGTCCCAGTACATGGAGACAAAAAAACGAAACCAGGTCTTCACTACTTTCTTGAAGGCCAACAGAGTTTGGGTGAGCTGTATCTCCAGGAAAGATGGTTCCATTAGGCAGTTGTCATGACAGAGAAGGCACACTTCCAAGGTCCCACTAATTGACATTATTTCACCAAGAGGATCTGGAGCATATCCACCCTGCCCAAAGCAGGATAAGCAGAAACTATCAGGGATATAGTATATGAAATTTGTACAACTTAATCTGTAGCTAAGATATGGAAGAGCAAAATGGATGTATATAGGTAACTAAAAACTACAGGGAAAAAGAGTTGGTAAGTTGGCCATACGAAAGTCTCAGAACATACAGTAAGTAGTAGTAGTAGTTGTTGTTGTTAGTTGCGAAGTTGTGTCCAACTGATCCGACCATACCTAATCAGATTTACATGGCAAAGTAAAGAGTCAAGCCTGGAGAGATCACACTAGCATTGGTGCATACTTTCTTGCCAGCATATCTGTAGCCTTGGGTTTAAGTAGAGAATTTCATTTTAATATTTTTAAAATTATTTATTAAAATCCATTATTTTAACTTTTTGTCCTTTTGAAATAGTAAATTTATTCTTGAATGGCAAAAAAAGGTAAAGATGATTAATCTTCTTATAATGTTGGTAAAAATAAGCTTAAGGCAAAAAAAGGTTTGATGAAAATTACCTGTATTTCAGGAAGTCTGTATTTATTTCTTGTTCCATCCTAACACCACCGAAATAAATTAGTTTTATTCATGAAGTGATTTCACAAATGTATCATTTTAAGAAGAACACAGTTTACTGTTTGTGTGTAAGCACATGGAAATCCACTGAAGGTAAGGGAGGCAAGAGTTGAAATATCCATTGTGACATTGTGAAAAGAATTTCATCCTTTTTCTCTGTGTGCTGAAACATCACACACATTAACGTTAAGGTACGACGCACATGTCATCACTCTTGACAATTATGAGGATGTTTCCATGTGAACATAGTCAATGCATTATTAAAGATGGCAATCTAGGCTCTCTTTATATATTTTAAGATCTTATCATGATCTAATGGTTGCCTGTTAGATCAACCATAGCTCAGCACTGCCTGTATTTTCATTCTTAAATTTAGATCCAGAGACAGCACAGCACAGGCATCAATATTCTTTAAATTCTTTATTTCTTTTTTTATTGAATTTCAATGCCACTCATCTCACGAATATGGGCAGCTTACAATATAATAAAAAGTTAAAAAGTGCTAAAAGAGTGGTTAAAATTACATAAAAAAGAAAAAAAAGTTAAGGACATGGGTGAAAGGGAGCCTGGAGATGAGGCTCTTCTCTATCCTGTCAGCCACCCCACAATGTCAAGATCTCAGGCCAAGTGGCACAAGCAAATGTTTAGGCTCTTCCGGAAGGCCAGGAATGTGGGGGCAGATCTCATCTCTGATGGGAGAATATTCCAGAAGTTGGGGCACAGCAGAAAATGCTTTTCTCCTGGACCCCCCACCAGATGAAATTCTTTGGGCAATGGGATCCAGATACTGTAGGTCCTTTCAGCTGGACCGAGTGGGGCAGATCAGTCTCATTGGGGTAAGACGGTTCCTTGGATACCGTGGACCTGTGCCATAAAGGGCTTTAAAGGTGATGACCAGAACCTTGAATTGGGTCAGTGCAGTTCACATAAGGACATTGTCTCATGTGCCAACTGAGGGATCTCCAGAACTGTCTATGTTGCTGTGTTCTAAACCAATTGTAGCTTCTGAATACTCTTCAGGGTAGCTCCATGTAGAACACATTGTGGTCATTCAACCAGGAGATGACCAGGACATGTGATGTGTGACTGTGCACAGGACCTTGCTATCCAGGAAATGTTGAGAGCAAACTGGAAACAGCATATAACCTAAGAACAGAATAGAGTAGAAGAATAGAATAAAAACTTTATTGTCACTTTAAATGTACACTAAACATCATACATTAAAATAAAATTTCATTGCATTCAGCTCTCAAAAGGTATTATGCATATACCCACAAACACATACATATAGGACACAGAGAAACATCACTGTCTAGTTCTGATGTATACATATATGTAAATGGGGGGAAAAAGAATCCTGTGAGTTTATAAGATGATGGCATAAGGAACAAAACTGTCCAACTCAACTGGTGATCTCTTCAACTGATCTAACCAGAGAGAGCAAATATTATTATTGAGTTGGTGTTCCTACTTCCTGGATTATCCCATGTTCTTGGAATTAAAAAAACAACACCTTAATACACGTGCCTTTCTTAGGAAAAGAAAGTGGTTGGTGTAAGAAACCTTGTTGTCATTCCTGCTTGATGTTCCTACTGGAATTAGTAATGATGGGTTCATATTGTAGTTTTTCAGTCAAATATTTTTCCCAGCAGCTCAATTATGCAGGTTCTTTGTTGGGACAGTTAGAGAATGATAATTGGTTTGAATCTAAAGACTGGGAGGCAAAATAAGTACAGTTCTGTATGAATTCGTATACCCTCCTTCTATAGGGAAAGTCAAGAAATATGTTCTTTACAGGGATTGTGAAATTAGCTAGAAAGCGACTAGAGCTAAAACAGGATTAGAGATTACATTATATTGCTTGTGGATTTCACTTGACAGTTCAAATTTTAAGCCTTTTGAAAGCAGGGTGGGGCAAGTTTTTCTGATTAATGAGAAAATAACCCATACTGATAATGGTTCATCATCACAGTTTCCAAAACTGCAGTTTTGCAATTCATTTTAAGCATCATCTGAGCCAAGTGTTATTTAAAAATGGATAAAAATTACAGAAAAGTAGATTTCTGTGGAAGATTTGGAAGGGGGAAAATGCTAATAGTAAGAGCATTTCGGTGATAGAACAATTACTCAAATAATGGATTGCCCTTTGCTAATGTGCAACTGTTTGTCTGAAATGCTTTAATTTGGATCCTTGTTCTGAACAAGAATAGCAATAACACTGCTATACCGCTCCATAGTGCTTTATAGCAGTCACTGGGCAGTTTACAATATCAGCATATTTCCATCAACAATCTGGGTCCTCATTTTACCGACCTCGGAGGGATGGAAGGTGGAGGCTGAATCACCCTTGAGCCCCATCAGGATTGAATTGGGCAGAGTTAGTCTATAGTACTCATACTAACCATTTTGTCATCAGGGCTCACGGGATGTGATACTCTAAGTAACACCTTCCAATCCTATCCATGTAGTGAATGTTCCAGTTAAGATTGTTAATGCCTATTACTCAGGATGGATACTAATTAGTAGGAGAGCCTTTGGTTGTGTGAGTGCCTACTAACTGAACGTATCTCATCTCATGTTGCCTGTATGAACTTCTGAACTTCCAAAGATCCCTAGTTGGCCTCCATATGTGGAAGCTTCAATCAGTTCTGTCAGACTCTTTTTGGTGTTAGAGCTTTCTTTCAAACTATTGGAAATAACAATAGTTATTTGTAATAACTTGTACAAATAACAATGGCAAAGATGTATTCAGCTGAATTTCTAGTTACCTGGGCATGGGGCTGAATGTAAAAAAAAAAAAAAACATTGTCAAGCCTAAAAGGAAAATACATGCTGCAGTATACTATTCTATGCTTTTACAAGTAATACAATAGTCTTCTTAGTGACACATTGTAAGAAAAGCCAGGGAGTTGAGCTTTGATAGTGACAGCTTGAAGACAGTTATTTTTTACATTCTTTCTGCATATTTCTCATGAGAACCATTAGCACCTGCGCTGGGCGTTTTCAGAAGATGAACTTTGGTGACGCCTTGGCTGGATTGGCGAGCAGCTGACATGTGATAATTAATGGGAAGGAACTTTCGGTTCACTTGGGTGGAGAAAGCCCGGGAATTTAAGATTCAGGATTTCTCCAGCTGTGCCAGTACAAAGTCTTCAGTAAAATCTTATTCTAAGGACTTTCATTTCTTTGGAGTTCTGATTGCATTTGCTGATGTTGTGTGGAACCCTGACAACCCTCTTATTTTCCCTTTTTCCTTATTGAAATTGCATTTAGAGCAAGTCTTACTGAATTTTAGGGTCTTATTTTCAGATCTGTGTCTGTAAACAAGTTCTCAGCCTTGAGCTCTGTATGTGTCTGCATGGAATGATTTGAAATGACAGGTACCTGCTCCGAGGTGATTACAACTTAAATAGCAACAGCAGGAAGAATGTTTTCAATGTGACTTTGCTAACAGCTCAGAGGAGAGCAATATGCCAAACATTTTATTTTCATTCAACTTAGTGCAGGGCATAGGGTTTTAAGCATTTGATAACTGGTTTCTTATATAGGATGCTCCCCAACCCCTTCATTTTTTTTCACAACAAAACTCACAAGAACAAGTTTACTAGTTTCTTTGATGCAAGAGTTCATCAGGCAGGTGATTTTACTGTGTTTTTTTTCTATTTACCTGCTTGTCAGGCTAATTGCTAATATCAAGAGGTTGACAGGGTAATAATGATTGGCTACCATAAGAAGTGAATTGCCACCTTAAACTATCAGAAGTGTAATGAGGATGGTAATGAGTAAAAGGAACACTCTTGTCTGCCAGCTTTCTCACGCATTTTTTAAAAATGTAATATTTTGACTTCAGAGAGAAAAAATATTGAATGGGATATCTGCTTGAATATCTAATATAAATTTTATAAGGCAGATAATTTAACCAATGTGTTCTGGCTGAGATTTCCCCAAAAACAGGAAAGACTGAAGAGAGGGAGAGAGACAGAGACTTAAATAATTGTTGCTATAGTCAAACCATGTTTTCCATTTATTCCTAAACAATAATAACTCCCTTTTTTATGACCCTAATCCATTAATTCAGAATAAAGTCCAGGTGAATGAATGGAACTGAGCATTTACTGATTGGATGTCCTTCCTAATGCCACAAGGAGTTCACAGCAGGTATTTTTTCATTGTGCCCTAGCAAGAAATACAATACCTGCTGCTACCTAGGATTTAACTCTCAACCTTCCGAGTGGGAGGTGAGTGTTTTCACCACTAGGCCATCATGCCGCTCTACTCCTAAACAACAATGCCTACTTAAAAATCTCATATTTCTGAAACAGATATAGCAAAAGCATCCTCTAATTCAGGGCCTTCAGATCTGTGGAATTAGAATTGCAACCCCACTCAAATGCATATTTGCTTGTTGAAGATTATATAAGATTACAAGCTAACATTGGAAGAGCCTGGGTTGAATATCATTGATAACATGGTCATGATTTTGATTTGATAGTTGGGTTTGTTGTGTCAATATTCTAGAATAGTCTTAAAGTGGAGTAAATTATAGAGCTACGCTATTGGAAAGCCTCCAAAGTTCCATCTTCCTTAACCTATAAGGTGTGAACAGTTTACAAGTGAAAGTTTGTATGGCACAAAAGGGAATAGATAACATAGATTGCATGTTAATTTAATTGAAAAAATGTGAACATTTATTAACTCCCCCATCATTTCCATAAAACTTACAGTGTATCTTATGATAATGTGGAGACTAAGCAGGAGAATCTATTCATTTTGTTTAAAGAAGTGTTAAGAGTTAGTGGCTATTTTAAGAAAGTTCTTTTCTTCTGTTGATCTTTTTTTAAAAGAACAGGACAGATCTTTGTGCAGGAAATGTTCACGGTGTAGTTCTTCAGATTAGAATTGTTCTCTATTAAATAGGACATATGACAACTTTTAGTTGGAATAAATACTGTTGTTGGGGAGGCAGAAGTGAGGAAAATTAATAGAGAATTGATTTTATATATTTGGTTACTCATAACATTTATTTGCTGCCCATCTCATATCTAATGACTCTTCCTTAAACTTATGATTGGATACCTAAAGTTTATATTTGTATGATGTAAAATAATTGATTGGTATTATGTTTTCACATGTCATCTCTTTAAATATTGGAATGTAAAACTACTAAATCACGATAATCATGGCTGTTTCCTCCAAAGACCAGTCATTTATGTCTGGGGTACTCAAATCTTTCGGTGCCATACTCAGAACTTTTCAGAATTTAATGCCAAAATATAATTTTTAATGTCACAACAAGAGAAAATCATGAAATATGTACAAAATGATTATGATAATGATACTTAAATTTAAATTTCATTTAAGAGAAATATCTATTTCATTTAGGTATAATTGCCCAGGAGTTGGAAAAATGTATTGTTGTTATTATATATACAACAGTGTTAAAACACAGTGGGCTTTTTTTGTAAGTGACAGATGAAAATTTTGTCAATGCACAGATTTTCCAAATGCCATCTAAGATTTTTTGTTATGGTATTCAGTGCGTCGATAACCAACCAGTGGGATCACCATGGACAGTTTATGCCATAATCTTTCAGTTTAGATTTTCAGATCTTGATATTTTGTAATTGTCTCCAATTATTTGTTTCCAGTATTGCCGTATAACTTATCTGCACTTTCTTCTTTTCATCCACAGTTAAATCTGGTAGGTTATGAGCCAAGATTTATCAGTTTGTATTTGGAAATCCCACAATGTTTTAACCTATTCTTTTTAAACTACTTTTTAAACTCTGTGTTTCCACCAAGTTTGAATTGTAGGTACATGCTAGTTTTTACACATTTTCTAGTGAATTGTTTTGGCAATTTTGTTACTGTTTATAATCAGTTTGTGTATTCTTGCATGAACTGAGCATATGATTTGCTGTTTCTTTTGTTTCTTGGCACAATGTGTGCTGAGAATCATATGAAGATTTTTCAATTCTGGCTTTGATTGCATTAGTTTGAATAGCTTGCTGTTGAGCAAATGAAATTAAGCCTTCAGTTTCTTTTTTTGATATTCCAGTTGTAAGACATTGTCAGGTTTTATCTTTATCCACTTTCCTCTCAATCTTTTGTAGAAATTGCTGATGTTTTCCTTTCCAACATTACATTCATGTTTTTATTATATTATTTCAATATTCATGTTTGGTTTTCTAAATAATCAATATTCCAGTTATTAACTTGCACCAATGTTCTTAGCTATCTTTTACTTAGCGAATCAGTACATGTGCTTTTTCTTAAACAGTTCATTAGACTTAAGTAAACCTCTATATTTCTCAGAGGCAGCTATAATCTATCAATATGACTACAGAGATATCATGTATAGTGACATCAGTTTTCTTGTGTTTCAGTCCAGTTCAGCTTGAATCCAGTTAATAATTCCAACAATGTATTGTATCACAGGTATGGACAGGCATTGATGGTTTTGATGACATTTACAAAGATTTGTATTTGTTATCCATTTTTTTCCTCTTTCCCTATTTCCTCTTGGGGAAATGTGTCCTTTAGAATGCTACCTGAGAGACTAAATGCAGTTTTAGACTTGCAAAGCATTTCTATGATCCTAGAGTTCAGTTTGTATTTCACAGTTTGTCAAGATCATAGTGAATATCTCTGGCAGATTATGGACTCATAAAATTGAGAATAAATGAAAATTTAATGGTGGACCAAAGGAGCAAGAACCAAAGGAGCAAGATTATATAGGTAAACATAGAAAAGAGGCCCAAAAGTTAATGGTAGATATATACATTGATAACTTAAGAGAAGTACAGAAATGTGGAAAATCCATATTTCACGTTTCACCCTTGAGATATATTTGTGTAGCTGAACACATGACAGGGTCAACAGATTGAACAGTGGAGTCAAATCTTTGCTTACTCTCCTTCCCATATATATATTGTTCCTTTTTTCCAGCAAGTGCTGTATATCACACTTTCTTGATTCAAAGCAAAGTGTGCTTTAATTTTCTAGTGTTTTGTGACTTGAATTAGACAACCAGGGAAAAGATAATACTTGAGTTTTGCTTAAACAACACTTTATTCCAGATTGCAGCTAAATTCTATGAAATGGAGAGTGACTGAGAATTGCAAGAATGGTGTCACACATGCAGTTCTTAACATATTTTTTTTAAATAGCCATTATTGTTAGGAAGTAAAAACTGTTTTTAATCAATTATTATTTTATTATTATTGCATCTGCTTATACAAGACTTTGGCTGTAGTTTCTGACCCAGGCTATGTTCCATTTCACAAATTAGGAAGATTTTGTATATGAAGACAATCAGTTTTTCCAAACCTCAGGAATTCCTGCTCAGTTTCAACCTACTAACTGTGTAGGTTTTCTTTATTAGCTGACATCCTGCCAGTCTACATGATCCCTTAGGATTAATTTACTCAGATCCTGTAAAATACTAGTACATTACTGCTGTCTTGTTTTGAGCTTTCCTTAAATGCGGCTATCAAAATATCAACTCAGAAATGTTCACATGCTTTACCTTTAAATTCTCACTTATCAGGACTGGGAAATAATTTTTTTTGACATAGCTTTTTTATTGGCACAGATCTGATTATCTATCGTAGAGCAGCAATCTTATTGCCCCATTTTTCAATGTGAACATTTGCTGCTAGCATATGTCCAAGCTATTTCAAACAACCTTATCTCAGCTGCCCTGTGGCATCTCACTAGGCAAAGGTACAGCAGAACAACCCACAAGATGCAGTCATATAAAATGATGCATGATAGAAAACACAATTTTTTAAAATTCCCTCATCTGGATTGGACCATAGGTCATCCAATGAAACATAATCAGAAATAGATTTAAGAAACATTGACATATAACTTTCATCATTTGCTGTCATAAGAAGTTGCAGCGATGACTAGCTTAGACGGTACTGAAAGTGAACAAAAGAAAAATGAAATAGATGTGCGTCTATTTCAAGTGATAATGGGCAAGAATTTCAATAAACCCCAAGTCTTGCCTACCATGGCTGAGGCTTATGGAAAATGAGATCCAGAAACAGCTGAGCTTTGGGGACACAGATTTCTGGAGACTATATGGAAAAGCAGCTGGAATGATGGGAGAGCTCTATTTTGGACCTTCTTAAAGCAACGTGCCTGGCTATGTGTTGTGCATTGTATGAAATGAAACTTTGCTTATCTAATACTTTTATTTAATTGAATATTAACAGTCATCATACTGTAGGGCATTCATTCATAAATTCCTTTCATCTGTCAGATTTCCTCCCAGGAAAGTAAATTGCATTGCTATTACATGTGATCAATCCCTATTGACTTAGCTTCTGATTAAACAAGGATAAAATTGCAATGCTTGCAATAATTATTCCTGCCCTTGAAATCATAATATTGCAACCAGCATTTTAGGATTTCTAACAAATAATAATTGTTCTCATGATCCTTCAAGGAGAAACCAGTACTTTTAAAACTGATTCAGTTTGTTTGAGGTGTGGGGTTGAGGATGATTATTTCGGAGTGGGTGGAAGGATTAGATTCTGTAGTTGTTGCTTTTAGATGGAATAATAGTATATTTTATTTATTTGGAATGTATATACTGCAAACTGAAAGAAATACTATTAAGATCTGGAATTAAATTGATTGTCTTATCTCTCTGTTTTTTGGGGGATGGGGAATGCATTGCCAAATAGTTTCAGAAATTAATTTTGAAGAGAAAGAATAGGTAGTTTTAAATTTAATATAACAATGACTTTGGACATTCAGTGTAGTATGCATTGCTTAATTGTGACTGTGCTTTAGAACATGCAGTTCAATTGATTTCAGTCTTTATTAAAAAAAACAGCCATAGACACTTGGTTGAGTTTGGTAGCTATAGAAAAAAGAAAGAAGGAAGGAGGAAGAGGAAGGAAGGACGGGAGGGAGGGAGGGGAAGCGAAGGGAAGGGAAGGTAGGGAAGGGGGGAGAAGGAAGGAAGGAAACACAATCTTGTAGAAATCCAGATCTAATTTATCTATAATTATTAATCTCCAAGGTGAGTTAAATTTTAAAACAATTTTAAGTGTAATGCATAGATAACCTTCATAGTCATCAAATTATGTTAACCAATATTATACCCAATGTAAAAAAGAAATTAGAAATAGTAAACAAAAAGAAATTGAAGGCATGAGATAAGAAAAGGAAACATGACTAAAAATAGTTTATAGCAGCACCCTTATTATCTTTTTTGTATTTTTCTACCTAAGCAAGTGATCCTTGCTTCAACCATATCCATACATTTTTTTCATATGTTGCCTTTTATTCCTTCAATTTCTCACTTCTCATCAGGTCTATCCAACCATGACTTTCTCAATTTTCCTTTTTCTCTCAACCCACTCACTCTTTCTTTATATATTTATTTTGTAATTCAAGTTTCACTCAATCAGCCCTTCAGTACCAAACTACTTCAAGGTACTTTTGTATGATCAGTCACTTTTGCATTAAATCTATATTCCTTCTTTACCCATTTATTCTGCAGCCTGTCTCTCCTTGTTTTACCACAGACACATAAGTACCCCCATTCCTGTTAAATTCAACATGCAAGTGATGGACTCAATTCCATATAACAAAGTGCCTAGAAATATACTATATACTAAATATATAGCTATTTTTGTGTCTTTCAACTAACATTCTCACAAGTCACTTAACACTCACTACTTTTCTACTAATATTTGCAGCTCTTGACATTTTTCTCTTCATTTTCTTATCTTTAGTAAACTTTCTATCAAATTCACAAGATCATCTGTTTGCCTTGGATTTTTTTAATCACCCATGTAGAATGTGCAATGGTTCCCTCTATTTTCCCTGTCAAGTAAAACTATTTTAGTCTCTGATAATGCTAATTTTCAAAGGTATGCTTCTCTTGCATCATATAATCTCAAACAATTGCTACAGATCATTTGGATTGTCAATAAAGACTTTAGCATTATTCTCACTTCTAGCTCCCCATGTTCATCCCAGATTCTAGGTTACCAAATTCTTAGTAGTCTTGATCTTTGACTGTTGCTATGTACAATAATACCAGGTCAGTCTGTAATACATCCTCCATTATCCATGAATTTATCATTGTTGAGAAGTCTGGCATGTATAGTGGGGGTTATGACCTCTTTTTTTAAAAAAAAAAATGGCACTAGCTGCAACCCCATGTGTGATTTGAATAGGTATTTTATTTGGAGGACTGTTATATTGTCCAGAGTCAGTGTGTCATTGATGAGTGTATGTAATATGATTTTTGTGAAGTTAGATGCTAGAGAATGATTAAATAACAATGGCTCCCTGAATGTTGTGGTATCCCTATTGAGCAGCTTGTTGTTTTTGATGGGACAGATGAAATATAATCCAAAAGGTGTGGGACATTAAGATCCCTCCCTCAAGATCGCCTTCTAGTTAATTTGGAGCTTTATAATATTGCTCTTCCTTCAAGAAAGTGGGACTATTAGATTGAGTTACCCCAACAAATCCACTTGGTTTCCAGAGACCAGTTGGGAGCTTCCTGAATCTTTGATGGACAGTTCATCCAAGGCCTTGGTTGTTTCTTGAAAAGAGAGCATTGGTGGCCTTGTACCTGTTGTTAGTCTGAATGAGAGTGGAAAGTAAATTTGTGTAATAAGAATTATTATTATGAAGCTGTGATTTTCTGGATCTTTTGAGCTCTATAATTATGGAGTATAAATTACCAGGTTCAGATGACCAATAGCACTGTTTTTCCTAGACCTGGATTTGTAATCCGTGTTAAGCCTAAACCATGTTTACAGTGCTAAGGTCACACTTTATTCTAAGATGCTAACAAGCAAATCACATTATAACAAAGTGCAAGTATGAATCTAATCATTATATGTCATGTTACAATGACTTTCCATCTTGCTTTTCTCCACATTGTTAATAAGAATAAAGATCTCAACACCTTAGAACTCTCCTATTTATTCTTTAGTCTGATTTGACAGGGAAAAGACAGTAGCAAAGATTTTCTTAAGAGTGAAGGTTTTCGATTTAATTGGCAGTGATGCTTGTGACAGGCCACTGAAATTCAGATGACAAGTCAACCATCCCAAACCCTGTGAAATGACATGCCAAATTCTCTCCATCTGTCACCAGATAGTATCCTTTGCCTGTGTCAGAAGGAATGCAATTACTTCAGAAGTCTTGTGATGACTGGGATTGCAAAACCCAGAGGGTTTGTCATTTATTATGGTTCAGAAGCTCAGATAATAATTGACAGTTTCCAACATCACTCTTCTCTTGATGAATGGGGCCATTTTTATCCTTAATTTCCAACATACAAGCGGTAAAAGCTTAGATAGCAACAAAAAAAAAATCGACATGTATCTCAGTTTACATGGTTATGACTTTGTCTGCACATGGATGTGAGTGAGCTGGACTTTGTACTCAAGACCTCTGTTGGATTCAGACAGTTTGTCTTTGTAGAAAGCAATAGATTTTTCCCTCCTCTAAATTGCTGGCCAAATGAATACTTTTAGTTGGGAAGTTTTTACTTAGGACTGTGGAGTTGTCCTGAATCTGGTGTTGTAAATCTGCCTATTTTATTAAATATGGTAAAGCTGAATGATAAACATTTTGCAGCATAATTCAGTAATGGATTGCTTCATTAACCGTATTTTTCGGCATATAAGATGCACTGAGTATAAAACACACCTAGATTTAGAAGAGGAAAAAAATTGGCATCTGTAGCTTTTTTGGGCCCATTTTTGAGGCTTTTTTCAGCCTGTTTTGAGGCTTTTCTGGGACCCTTTTTCTAGGCTTTTTTTGGCCTGTTTTTTGAGGCATTTTGGGGGGACCATTTTTTAGAGTTTTATTGACATGTTTTTTCTGAAAAAGAAAAAAGTCATTAAAACAGGCCAAAAAAAACCCTCAAAAATGGACCGAAAAAAGGCCAGAAAATGGGCCATGCAGGCCAAAAAATGACTGATGGATGGGCGGGACTTCGGCAACATTTACTGTATAAGATGCACAGACATTTTCACCCACTTTTTTGGGGAGGGGGGAAGTGTGTCTTATACGCTGAAAAATACGGTATTTCCATGAAGGGGGTGGTGGTGGGGAGGTCTGGATGTTTATTTTAAGAACTCTAGTAAGTTGTTAAAGTAACTTTTATTTTTAGTATAAAATCTAAAACTAGAAAAGTTTTTATGCAACTCTTAAGTACTAGCTAAGTAACAAAGGCATAATGTTGTTTTATGCAGACATTTCATTACCCAAACTAGGTAACATTAGGATGACCAACCGTCCTCTTTTGCCCGGACATGTCCTCTTTTTACGTCCTGTCTGCGGCGTCCGGGCGGATTTTATAAATTTTATAAATTTACCCAGACGCCCCGGACTGGACGTAAAAGTGGCGACGTCATGTCCGGGCAAATGGA
>JAEANM010013187.1:0-14508 GCA_017656035.1 Myanophis thanlyinensis | reverse complement strand
GACTATGGATAAAAAAAATGGAAACTAGTTCAAGGAGAGAAGAAGAAAAGACAAAATATCCAAGTTGAGGGAGAAATTAATAAAAATGTTGTTGTAAAGAGAAAAGGGGGGATTCAAAAAATGATACAAAAAAATGCAAGAAGTACAATGTTAAAAAAAGAGAGAGAAGAAATTAAACAAAGAAATAGTAATTGGAGAAGAGTTAAGGAGGCTCTGGTAATCCCACGAGGTAAAGAGGTAAAAGAAAAAACAGACATGTTGAAACTGAAATATAGGAGAAGTGGGGGGGGGGGAGGAAAATCTAAAACAAATAAACTACATGATAATAAAATTAGAAACACAATAAGAAAGTATTTAATATGTAGGCAAGTTAAGGGGAAGGTAAGATTGTTAAAGAAGAGAGATGATGGTTAGAAATTTTCCTAAAGATAGAAAGAAGGCAGTGGCATTAGATAAAAGGTTAGGAGAAAGGGAGAGGAGATTAGGGGAACAATATTCTTAAACATATAATCTCTTTACTGTTTTTTGAATCATAACACTTACTGAATATGAAATTAGAAAAAAAAATTAGAGAAGAAGATATATGTAACTGTTAAAAATGTTTAGAGTTAAGGAAGGTTTTATAATGACTTTTAAATGTGTATTGACACTAAATCTAGAAGAGGAATGTATAAAAACACCGAAATAACCTGAAAAATATGTAATATTATTTGTATTTTAACTATCAGAATATTTTTAAAGTTAAGAAAAGAATAGAGAATTGGATAATAGAGATTGGAACAACTTTGAATTGATGAATTTCATGTAGAAAAAGGGAAGAATATATTCAAGAGAAGCAATGTTATTAGATTCAAGAATATAATGGGAATTGTAGAGGAGAAATTTGAAAATGTTTGTATCAAAATGATTAATATGTGATATAATTAATGAACTAAAAGATACCAAGATAACATGCTGTACACACAAAGATATATTGTCTTGAAAGAAAAGATATAATCTCATATGAAATTATGGAATTTTTATTATATTTGTTAACTATTTTTACTTGGAAAGACATTTGTATACTTGACTATATAATTTGATCAATATATGATATTATGTAAAAATGTAAGAAAAGAAAAAATTTACAAAAAAACCCTGGCTCTACAACAAGCAGCACACCATTTTGGCTTTTCGTACTGGAGCATTCAGGATCTAAATTATTCTGGACTTTGAAAGAATTCAAAGCATTTTTGATCAAATCCAGAAGCAGTTTATACAGCAGATTGATCAGTTTTTGGATTATGAAGCTTTAAAACCATTGAGACCAAGCTGGGTTTGTATAAGCCTTCTGTAAAAATGATTTACAAATTATTAGACAGAAGTAAATCCTAGCTTGCAAGAAGTGGTATGTGCAAGAGTAAAGAAGCAATAAAAATACAATTAAAAGTGAGGGATAAATAAAGTTAAAATGCTGGAAATAAATTCATTCATGAATGTAAAGAGATGGTGCATATTACTCGACCTTTACACATATCAATCTCTGATATACTGAAGAGGGTCACTGAATTGTATCTCAAATGTTCTTAATTTACTGTAGAGCCTGCAAGGAAGCTAGCTAAGCCAATTAAAATTTCCTGATACGCACATAAAAATAGTAACATCATCAAACCCAAGAGACAATGAAAGAAATGATGGTTGATCTAAGTCCTTTACATGACTAGATTTTTAAAACAGGATGTTTTTCAAGATCACGACACTCCCCTGTGTTCTTGGTAACTTGAATGCACCAAATTTAAACTGGTTTTTTTTTCACGGATGCTCACTTCTTAACCCCATGACCACAATACAGGAAATCGCCAGAACAAAGGAGCTGCCATGTTGATTCCAGAACATAAAATATTACTATTTCATGTGGCACATTGTGTGGGTCTTGGTGTATAGTTGAAAACACAACTCCATTGTATTCAGTTTGCTAGATTAAGGATTTGGTGTCTTGCAACTTTAAAATTTGACTTTGTTCCTCATTCCCCTTGCAGTGTCCATTATCTTCTGCCAACAGCTATGGAGAGGCTATGCTGGTGTGATTCAGCAAGAAAACATTGAAACAAAGAATTAATTGTAAGATCACAAGCATTATGGTGAAAAAGCACAATTATTTCATACAATTTTTACATGCCCCAGGCAATTTAGTGGACTTATAGATAAAGCAGTTTCATTGCACTGATTTTGAACTCTGATCTTGTAAATGGGAACTCTGAAAAAGAACGTTTATCTATAGATGGCTGAGCTACATTTTTTAAAAAATTTCTGTTCTGCTCAGAACAGGAAACTCTATAAAAAGGCACGAAGCGGATGCATATTCAAATGAAGACGAGCTGAAATCTCATGATTTTACAAACCAGAAAATGCTTTCCGAAGAAAACACGTATAAAAAATCCTCACATTTACTTATTAAAATTAGTTTATTAAAAAATACAGAGGGGCAACCAAAACCATCTATAGTTGAAGAATAACATCATTCTTTCATTCAGTAGGTGACACATAAATAATGGTTTGTTTAATCAAGGTTTAAATAAGCCACAGGGGATTCAGTTAACACAACCCAGTACGGTAACAGAATTCAGAGCCAGTGTTCACAAATGGGTGAACACAACAACAAACCCAGACAATAACTAAAATTAGAAGCTTGAAATTCTTAGCACTCTGTAATGAATGCAATGTTTCATTTTTACTTACATTGTACCAATCTCCCTTGGTGATTGGGTTTGTAAAAACTTTTTTTATTTGACCTTTAGGCCACACTTTTTAATTCACCTTTTAAAAAATACCCCTATATTATAACAATAAATCGATGTATATAATAATCATGAGTTCTCAGGAACTGGGCAGTATATACATTTAATAAATAAGTATAAGGAAATAGCCCTGATATCCCAAAGGATCTATATTTGGGAAGCAACATAAAAAGATTGATTTTTTTTCCCAACAACAAAAAGCCACATTCCAAAAGCTTACGATGTCCCAGTATATAGTCTGTTAACTTCACCGTCAAAAAAATGTTAAGCAAAAAGCTTTTTATCTACAATGACTTCTTTTTATAAATTACTTTTTTAAACTAGTTGATGTTTCCGAACACGGCCAAGATTTTTAAGGCATCTGCTCTTTTGTATAAAATCTTAAAGCAAGGGACCAGTTGCTAGGGGAACAAGATATACATTTGGTGAATTAAAAAGTGTGGCCTAAAGGTCAAATAAAAAAAGTTTTTACAAACCCAATCACCAAGGGAGATTGGTACAATGTAAGTAAAAATGAAACATTGCATTCATTACAGAGTGCTAAGAATTTCAAGCTTCTAATTTTAGTTATTGTCTGGGTTTTCACCACAGGGCGCTTAAATAATTCAAATTCAAATTTTATTGGTCACATGCACAATCATACATGGTGCAATATGCAGTGAAATGCTTACGCAACCATTCACGACCACAGGTAAGTTAGGGCAGAATGGGAGGGTGGGAAATAGGTTGGGAATAAGTTGAAGAAAGGAGGTAGTTGGGAAGAAAGGAGGTAATTGGGTAGGGGGTTACTTCATATATATGTAAACAATCGTTATGATCCTTAGTATTCTGGTGGTGTCTGATTCAGTGATCGTATTGCCTGTGGAAAGAAGCTTTTCTTCATTCTTTCTGTGTTTGCCTTCGGAGAGTGGGGCTGAGAACTGTTTTCAAGACACCTTAACAACTCTCCAGTTCTATTTCATGTTAGTTACATGTATTAATCTAGAAGTGTCAAAATCTTGTGTGTTGGGCCATGGCTGGCATTATATTCTATTGTCAGAAGCATTTCTGAGACTCTTCAGGTGCATTGGCGCATTTTGGACCCACAGAGGGTTTTTTGTAGAGAAAGTACTCAGTTTTGCACATTGTTCCAAACCAATTGTGGCTCCTTCAACAAACCATGTTTAAAGAAATTGCGGTTGTTGATACAACCTGTGCCCCAAGCAAGGTATCTTTAGTTTTAACAAGCCGCAAAAGAGGATGCAAGAGGACTGAAACTTTTCTGAGGTGTGACTGTAACAGGAAAAGCAACCCTGATTCTCCAAGGCTCTGTTTTGCTTGCAAAATAGCAACTCCTCCTTCAAAGAATATATATATATATATATTTAAGCTGACCTGTTTTTGATTCCATTTAAAATCTGGAATGAGAACAAAACCGTTGATGGGATCAGGGTTTTCATAGACAATTCGATCGGCTTCCGCCTTCTTCTCCAGGATGTTGTATACCCACTAGAAAAGATAAAATGCATTTATTTGTTTATTACATTTATATGCTGCCCATCTCACTAACAAGCGACAGATTAATTGCTTAAAATCAGATTGACCTCATCCAGTGCATATCTCCAAGTCAAGTTGTTATTTTAATTTGTTCTTTGCTCACAGAAAATTTCATTTCGGGTTCCGAAATACAAAATGTCACTTGAATTCCCCAAAGAACAACATAGGTTTCTTAACTAATGTGAGTTACAGTTCATTGACCTGAAAACAATCAAATATCGTGTGTCAGGTCTGAGGTCAATCTTGGCCGGGGAAATGGAATTATTTTCATCTTCATCCCCACCGCATTTCCTAGCCAGATGATTGAAGGAATGGGTTTTCTTTTTTTTCTTTCTCCAAAGTAAATCATACACCCTGTCACTTCTGAAAGCAAAATACTCGATTTAATCAATGCTTAGACACGTAAAATGGCAGCATTTCCCAAGAACACGGGCGCAACCTCCCACATAAAAAGTATAATAGATTTGCCACGAAACTGACTGCGGTAAAGCAAAACTACTTTAATACAGATTGGGAAGTAGGAGAAGGAAAAGAAATAATGTACAAAATGATACAACTTTTCAAATTTCTTTAGGCAGGGAAGGCTCCCTTGTTTTTTCCTTTCTTTCTTTTTTATAACTAATATCTGTACAGAAATCAACGTAGCAAGGCCATAGCGCCCAATGGGGAAATGTTAGGCCAGGAAGCCACGGATTAATTCCAGGGTGAATCCAGGGGCACCTTTTAAAAACTATAGGGCTCTCTTGAGCCTTATAAAGTCAGCTTCAAATGGAGTGGCTTAAGAGCATCGTAAAATAAATAAATCAGAATAAAAGGAAGTTGTCTGCTGAGGCCCAGCACGATTTGGGCCCCCTCGGGGGCAGCTTCTGACACGAGGAGCACTTGGAAGGAAGAGTCTAGAAATTTAATATATCAGAAAATGCCCATCATTAAGTCCTGCTATTTAACTCCAGGGTGCGTGAGATATTTCTGCGTACATTCTGCCCACGTGGAAATCACCGAGAACTTATGCCAGTCTCATGACTTATAATAGGATGGAAGCATTTTAAAGATGTCTGATGTCTGACAGACTGGGGTGCTTTGCACAACAACTGCCGTTTCACAAAATCAAATTGTCAGTCGGACTGTATCACAACTAGGGACTAGGTAGTATTTTGTTTTATTTCATTTTATTATTATTATTATTATTTTTAAAAAAGAAGACGAAATCAAGACACGTTTGGAGCACAGAAAGCAAATTGTGCTGCCAGACACAAGAAAGAAAAAGGCCAGACGTTTGCAGCTGTAAATAATTACAAACATATCACAATGACACATTTGACTGTGCAAAAAATACCAAATAGGGTTGCACTCCGTGAACTTCTGCTGAAGCCCTGCTGTTCTGTTCCAATTCTCCTCACACTTCAAATGAAATGAAATTCTATGTCTTTTTCTTTCAAGGAGCGGATTGCCTAAAAAAAGAATTCTGTGCAGCTTGGGGAAGAAAAAAAAAACCTCAGATGATGAGCCAACAGAAAAGGCACTATTCTATTCCTCTCATCTGCCTTATTTCAAGTTATATACAAACCATTAATCATGGTTTCAAACAAAGTCAAAACAGTCCAACCAGAAATAGTAGATTACTTAAGCTTTTTAATGTTAATAAGCCTAGAGCTACCATTATTTAAAGCTCCAAAAATCTAAATCATCCCCACCAACACTGAAAAAGGGCAAGGCACCAGAATATAAACTGACAGCAAACAGCCCTCTTTACTAGCACTGATGATGTGTCAGTGTATGATAGTTCATAGACTGGGGAGAGACATAGCAACAGATCAGCCAATGGGAGCTGATTGGTGACAGAAACAGTTTTGGAGCCTGGGCGTGGCTTAGCTCTGCTCAGCTCTGAAACTGAAACAAGTCTGTGCTGAGCTCTGAACTGAAACTGAAACTGAAACTCCTCTCCTCTGCTTGTATTTGCTACCACATTGGAAAAGCCTGGCTTTTGGTATTGTATATTTTACTGCATGTTAGTTTCTTAAATATAATTGAATCCTGCAGAATCAGTTACTTGTGTGTGCTTCTGAATGTGTTTGCTGCAAACTCTGACATGATGTTACCTAGTTTGGGTGATGAAATGTCTGCAAGAAAACAAGAGAGCACCAAGGACCCCTCATGTCAACGGAGTGGGACAAGTTGCCAACAGCCAACTTACCACAATCAATTTGTCACAGCCAACTAACTGCAGCTAACTCACCACGGCCAATTCACCGCAGGACAACTTGCCATTGGTATAATTTAACAATTCTAAATTATTTAAAATAAATTTAAAAATTATTTTAATTCTTGTCATTCAGATTTCATTCTGTCCCTCCTTTTGCATCCTTTCTTTAATGATTCTATTCCACCATTTCTTTGATATCCATGTAACTCTTGTCCCATAGTGATGTAACTCTTGTCCCCGTGGCAAGTTGGCCATGGCATGCTAGCTGTGGCAAGTTGGCCCTGGTGAGTTGACCGTAGTGAACCTAAGCTACAAATATTCTCCTTCATTTAAATGTCTGCCAATTTTTAATTGTTCAACTGTCATCTGCTGGTAATCTGGATTTTTGCATCCCGGAGAAGGGACTCAGTGGCAACTGCAGCAGAGGTGAAATTCAGCAGGTTCTAGCAGGTTCACTAGAACCGGTAGTAAATTTTCTAAGCAGTTTGGGGAACTGGTTGTTAGAAGAAATCTCCTTTTGTTTTTTCCACTTTACAGGGTTAATCCTGTAAGGAAGGCAGGAAAAAAACATTCTGGGGTTGTTTCTAGCCTAATCTTTATTGTCCTGCTTACAGAAACTGCCCACCCAATCACAAGACCCCCCCGCAGCCATGCCCACCAAGCCGCACCCACAGAAACGGTATAAAAAAAATGAATTCCACCATTGAACTGCAGGTAATTATAATAAGAAATTGATTAAAGGAAACACAATTATTTACTCTAACCCTACAGCCTAAGGGAGCAGATAAATCAAATCTCAGGGCATATACAGATCCTTGAAAGCAGACTGTTTTACTCAGTAATAAATGACTGCATTCTATTTTGAAAGAAAAATTCATCTCTATAGGAGAACTTCTAAGTGAAGGTGACAGGCCTTAGATCTCTTGTATCAAGTAACCAATAATTGAATTTTGTCTGTATGACTGAAAAAGCAGATAGTGGCAGGGTGCTTCTGAAATAGGCTGAGAAAGAAACCTGCAGGGCTGAAGTTAAAGAATGCCAGCAGGAGGTGAGAGAAATACAGCAACAATTGCCAAGCACAACGTGATGCTAGTTAGAGAATGTTATTTTTGTCTAGCGCTTGCTAAACAGATCGAGCCCCCATCAATTATCATGCCACCTAAAATGCCAGGTTCTTCATCGAAACCTTCTTGTCCTAGTATTATCTAATTAATTAAACATAATGTCAAAGTCCAGTGGTATTTCCAAAGCAATCTCTCTCGCTTTGAGCCATCAGCCAGGTGAATCGTCCCATTCATCCCTGCCTGGACAACTCAAAATGTTTATGCATTTTTAAAATCAAGAGAGAAGATACCAAAACACTTGCAAGGAGAAGAAAAGGCCAACTGATCATTATAATGCTCCCTCATGAAGCCTGTGTAATAATGACCTGCCCAGGTTCATACACCATAAACATTAATTACTCCCTAGTTGAACATGTAAATTAAGAGATCGGTGCAACAAAGAAAGATTCCCTACACACATCTCTAGTGAAGAAGCCACATTAAATTTTGGGGAGGAGAAAAAGAACGAGTCCCATCTCCATAGCTCTAGAGGACCAAATCCCAGCTCTCTCCATAAAGCACAAAAGGTAATGTCTTTTTGTTAAGGTCCTTAGTCCACCTCCAAATAAACTCCAGAATTACAATCCTGGTTTTTCCCCTCATATCTGGGAGTGAATTTAATTAAACCGAACAGTGTTGCTTCCGTAATATTGCACCGTAAGCATGTGGTACTGCTCAGACTGGCTCTTGTTACTCCTCCTTCCCCTTGCAGTTTCTATTTCCTCTTTGGTCCCTATTACTTCCTCAACTTTCTGTTGTCGAGTAGCATGCCAGGGACCACACCTTACAAAATACTTAAGGAGTCAGAAGAATAGGCCAAATCAGGACAAAAATTAACTAACAGGAAATTTAAAAGAATAATCATGTTATTCCCAGTGTAATTTTCATATTGTTCTCTTGTATGGCATTAAGCATTTACAAGTCAATACATCTTCTAGAATGGTTTTATTGTCCTCAGCTTGAGGGCCCCAACTTATACAAGACTGTTCCAGGGATGAAAATTAGTTTTTGAGCTGGGAAACGAGCCTGGTACTGTCAAAATAAACATGCAAACCCGTCACCCAACTATTTCTCATTGAATATCTGCCAGTGATGTCATAGCTAGAAGAGAGGCCACAGAGGTGACGTCCTGGGAAAAAAGCCAAGCTCTCCTGCATATTGAATGCTGCAAGAAGCCGAATGAAATTACATCCAAAGGCAACAATGCAACAAAAAAAGCCAAACCATTTGCTAAAATTTTTTTGGTACAAACAATTATTCCTTTGAATCACAAGGATGTTCTGAAAAGACAAAAACGGGAAAAGAAAAAGGCTATCGGTTGCAAATCAGCTATATAAAAGTTCCTTTTATATTTCAAAAAATCATGCCATTCAAAGACGTCTGCTGCCTCCCTCCTGAGTTGAAATTACCTTTGTAAATAATTGTTTTTGAAAATGTCCTGTAGAGCTAACAGAACTGGGCAGCCAAAATCTGCCCAGCGACTGACTGACAGCAAAGAAAAACCAGAAAAGCATCTCCCTTGTCTACTCTTCAGCAGTTATCTGGATTTCTGCAGTTCAGACCAGAAAGCTTCAGGTGCTGGGAGCAATGTTTAGGAGGGAAGAATCCACAGCACTCAAGACTTTGGGGTACACCTAGATGACCTCTTTGGACCTAAGCCACGTTCTGACGACACATTTATAACAAGGAATGACGTTCGTACCTGAATGCTGATACTCTGTGATTCGATAAAAGGCAGAGTGATGTTCTTATAATCCTCTCCGGTCTCCTGGATGAGATACACCGACCGAGTCAAGTATTTTTGAAGATGTTTTTCAGTTGCTGGGTACACCACCGTAGTTTTTATCTCTGGAATTGTAAGCAGAGTATCATTATCAGAGAAAATGGGAGTCTAAACCGTCTTTTGATGATTTCCAGGAACGGTTCAGATGATATTCACAGAGTTTCACTGCACATTTTATCTGAACACCACCTAAACTTGCTTCTCTCATCAGGTTTCATGCTCACAGAAGACTCAACAAGTTATTAAGCAGATCATGCAATGAGCCGTAAAAAGCTCGCTCATCCCCCCCCCAAAAAAAAAACCCACAATAATTTCTTCCCATCTATACAAACAAACAAACAAACAAAATCTTTTGGATGGAATAACCGGACAATACAGATTGTGCTCGATCTATGACCACAACTGAGTTCAAAATTTCCGTTGCTAATCCAGATAGTTATTAAGGGAGTTAGGTTCCATTTTACAATTATTATTATTTTTTGCCACAATTAAGTGAATCACTGCAATTACGTGACTCAAGTGGTTGTTAAGCGAAACTGGCTTCCCCATGAATTTTGCTTGTTGAAAGCCAGCTGGGAAGATCACATGGCCACAGGACACTGTAACAGTTTTAAGTACATGCCAGTTGCCAAGCACCTGAATTCTGATCACGTGACCAGGGGGATGGCCGCAACGTAAATGTGAAAACCGGTGGTAGGTTACTTTTTTCAATGCAGTTGTAACTTCGAACGGTCACTAAACAAATGGTTCTAAGTCAAGGACTACCTGCATTTTTTAGACTTTGCTCAATAGCACAGCTGAGAAAAGATAAAGTCCAAGGCATTTGGGAAGCAAGGAGTTGTCCCTCTTTGTGCCTAAATATTTATACATGTTAAACAGTAATTAGCGATGGTGAGGGGGGGAGTAATTGGTCTGGTGGGAAAGCAGGTGGAAAGTCAGCAATTGACTATAAAAATACAACGTCCAAAAGAAAGTTTTTTCCTTTCCCAGAGGCGAAGGAATACTAGCCATTCAAAACACATTTTTGCAATTGGCCCTAAGAAAAATATGGGTGGGAAGGGAACAAACCCATGCCTTATTTAACCATTTATTTTTCAGGGGCAATTACCAAAGTTGAACAAGATCTAGAATTACCAATGCCTTCCAAGAACTAAGCTCTCAAGTATGAGCCAGGACTTTTTTTTTTTTTTTAATCGATCCATAGATTATGCCAAACAGAGTCCCCGATGGCCTTGGAGATCGATATATGCAGCAGGTGTCCAGGCTGGATTTGCAAAATCTTCATCTTTTGCTTTGTTTCTCCTGGACTCTGTTCCTGTGATGAAGTTTTCTTGGTGGAGGCCCAAAACCAGCACTGCCGAAGCAAACAGCTCATTGTAATGGAGAGAAGATTAACTGTAAGAGCAGCCTGGCTCCGTCCACTCCTTACTCCAGGAAAGAGGAAATTGTTGCCATATTGCAAAGCGAAGTTAAAATAAGATAATTCGTGGTGACCCTTTGATGCGTTTCACAGATGGATGGGACGCACACTAAATCAACTCTGCTGTCAAGAAAAGAAACACAGATTTGCCTGCATTATCCAGGAACTCCCAAATGAATCAGCTCTTCTTGTAATTTTATTACTTTTATAACTTGCTAAGAAGCTCCTACTCTTGTTTTTCTAATGACTGAGATTTCTTTCTTTCTTTTTTTCTAAGTTACGGTCAAGCATGGAATGAGATTGAGCACCACTGGCTAATTAAAGCCATTTTTCACTTAGAGGCATTTCCTCCAACAAACCAAATATGCGCTGTTGTATGTAAACATGTTGATCCCTACTCAGGAGATGCAACGCAAAGGAAAAAGGTTGGGTTTTTCATTAGAAACCTATGGGGGAGGGAAATAGTCCACTTTGGTTGCCACGAAGTCAAAAGGATGTTGAGATTCCAGAAAAAAAAAGTGCAGAGAAGAGCAACCAACAGGATTAGGGGACTGGAGGCTAAAAATGTATAAAGAATGGTTGCTGGAATTGGGTATGTCTAGTTTGGTGAAAAGAAGGACATGAAAATGGGGTTCCAATGTCTCGGGGTTGCCGCAAAGAGGAAGTCAAGCTATTCTCCAAAGCATCTGAAGGAAGGACAAGAAGCAACTGATGGAAGCTGGTCAAGGAGAGAAACAATCTAGAATTAAGGAGAAATTTTCTGGCAGCTAGAACAATTAATCAGTGGAACAACTTGCCTCCAGAAGTTGGGGGTGCTCAAACAACTGGAGGATTTTAAGAAGAGATTGGACAACCATTTGTCTGAAATGGTATAGGGCCGTGATGGCGAGCCTGTGGCACGCAGAGCCATCTTGCTGGGCACACAAGTTGTCAGCCAACTTACCTCCAGATGAGCATGCACATGCAATTACGCATGCGTGCATTCACGATTGCAGAGACCCAGCTAGTCTTTGGGCCTCTGCTGTGCATGCGCGCAATTGCAGCAGGAAATCCAGCTGGTCTTTGGAGCTCTCCTGCGCATGCACACACGATTCCTCATGTGTGCATGAGTGCCTGTGCGCAGCACATGTGCATTGCACACATGAGCAAAAGCTGCATGGATGAGCAGATGGTGTGGTTGCACATGCAGCACACATGGAAGAGCTGCACACAAGTGTGGATGGCACGCACAAAGTGTGTACCGTACTTTTCAGCACTTGGTAAGTAAAAGGTTCGCCACCACTGGTATAGGGTTTCCTGCCTGCGCAGGGGGTTGGATTAGAAGACCTCCAAGGACCCTTCCAACTATGTTATTCTATTAAATACGGGAAACAGCCAATCTAACTGTCCCAAATTGGATAGACTTAATTATGCAAACTGACACAGAATTAACCTCTGCTAGAATTGTGAGTCATATTGACACCCCCTAGGCATCACTTCCCCTGTGCATAGTCCCTTCCAACTCTGCTATTCTGTCAGTTCTGGCATTTTGGGCAAAGGATGCTCTGGCCTTCCCAGCTGGCCAAGAAATATTTGACAATTAACTTCTTTCTTTAGCCTTCAGTGCCAGAGATTGCAAATTTCATTTGAAAATCCTTGCTGTGTTGCTCCCCCTTAGCTGCCAAACCTCTTGCTCAGGTTAAGTAAAAAAGGCATCCTTGCGCATCCTTTGGTAATTGCAATAGCAAACATACACTGAGGCCTGGACCTTCTTTTATATGCACATAAAACACAAGAATATTGGGGGGAAAACCACAACGGCTGAGTTCACAGATTGCAAACACGATGCCATGTTTCAGTTCTGGCTTAGCATGTTGTGTGAACTTAATCTGAGCTTCACTCCAGAAGATGAAAGCAAACCTCAGTTGCATTTAAGTGGCTTCTACTCCAATTCAGAAATGCATCTCTTCATATGACTTAACATGCCAGTACAGGTAGGCCTCAACTTACAACAGTTCATTTAGTGACCATTCAAAGTTACAACGGCACTGGGAAAAAAGTGGCTCATGACCGTTTTTCCACACTTATGATGGTTACCGCATCCCCATGGATGGCCACATGGTCAAAATTCAGATTCTTAACAGCTGGGTCATATTTATGATGGTTTTCAATGTCCTGCCAACACATGATCAGCCTTTGCGATCTCCTAACAAGCAAAGTCAGTGAGGAATCCAGTGTTCTGACCCAGGCTTAACAGAATCATGAAACAGGCTTTTGGTCCTGAAAAAAACCCACATCTTTTTATTTGGTTACTGTGAATTCTTCTCATTCACATCCAGAAAAGTCCCGGCAGTAAACCTTTCAAGGTTTTATTGCAAAAACAGACCTTATCAATCCTTGGAGAGTTGCCAGGCTGAGTTTCCAGTTGAAATACTTAGCAAGGAGTCTCTGTATGGCACAAACTTAGATAAGCAAATCTTTACAATAATAATGAGTGAATAAATTGTCTCCTGCAAACACCCCTCCCCCTTTGCTCCTATTTATTCCCTATGGGAGGGACCATTCAGCGTCCATTTGTGCCTTTACTTCCGAGTCGACCCCTGCTCCTTAGTTGTTCCCTTCTCCTGACAGTTCTGCGCATACATGCATCTGAAACAGGCTCCAGCTGTTCTTCCTCCCTCACGGATCTCCGACTCCGAAGGCAGCTGATAACTGTCGGATGACCCTGGCCGCATCTCTGCCTCTGACGCAGAGCCCCCATCAGAGCCTTCTCCTGATTCCCGGATTGGTTCTCCCCAACCTCCTCACTGTCTGAGTCTGCTGACAGCTCCACTGGCTGCTGGTGGGCCACAACATCCAGATTCACTTAGCCATTTTTTCATACCTACCACAGTTGCAGCAGCCCCATGATTGGGTGATTTACATTCGGACGCTTGACCACTGACTCACATTTATGACAGCTGCAGTGTGCCTGGGTCATGTGGCCACCTTTTGTAACCTCCTGAGAAGCAAATAAATGGGGAAACGAAACTCACTTCACAACTCTATTGTTTATTTTAACAACTTGAGCGATTCACTTCACCAATGAAGCCATAAAAAGCCAACTCACTTAAATGTTTCACTTAGGAACATGATTTTGGAACTTAATTGTGGTCATAACTCAAGGACTACCTGTAATCTCAAGTAAGTAAAAGAGAGCCAGCAAGTAGAGATGAGGGCTTTCATAGGTAGTTCTCAATTTATGACTGGTCACTCAGCAAGTACTCAGTGTTACGAGGGACCTCCCTGGGAATACGTACAACCCAGTTTCACAGTTACGACAGCCACTCCCCATAGTCACGTGACCATATGTCAGTTGCTTGGCAACCAGTCCACGATTATAGCCTTTTGCAATGTCTCACAGTCATATGCGACCAGATTTTACAATAGTTTTACTTCCAGTTTTTGGCAAAACCAGCCAATAGCGAACAATTAACCACATTCAATTTTGCAAGTACAGCATTCATGTAACAGTCACTGTCAAAAAGGTCACAAAATTTCATCAATCACACGGGTGGTCTGATTTATACCTGTCATGACTTATGACAGGCTTCCTTATGGTCATAGAGGACTGTCCGTAATCCTACTTTTCATTTTAGATTTAGATTTTTTAGATTTTATTTGATTTATATACCGCCCCCTCTCCCTAGGGACTCGGGGCGGTGAAC
>JAEANM010013186.1:3448-14508 GCA_017656035.1 Myanophis thanlyinensis | reverse complement strand
AGACAGACAGACAGACAGATAAATGGCATAAACAGTGATGTTCCTGATGGTTATCAGTACACTGGGTGCCCGACCAAAAAATCTTGGATGGCACTTAGAAAATCTGTTCATTGACAATATTTCCATCTGTCCATTACAATAAGCCACTTTATTTGGTTCTGCACATATACGATGCTGATACAATATGTCCTAGGTTCTTGGGTGGGACTTGATACATGTGATGACCAACATGTGCTAGACAACTGCCAACTATAATTTCATGCTGTTGTATATATAACACTAACTACAAATCAACTGCAAAAGGAAGCTTTACTTGGGAAACAATCACCCTGTGATTGTTCCTTTAATATTATTAAAGAACAACATCTGCCTAGGACTAGGTCTTTGGGAAGGACTCGGTAGGTGGGCAGAAATTCCAATTCCAGTCTAAACATCTAGTTCACTGTGCAACCAATCATCATTATCATCATCATCCTTGGTCACTGAGTAGTTGCATCACAAAGATGTGTGTGGTTCATGTTTAGCTCCTTTTCATTCTAGCATTTGTTGATAGAAGCATGCTCTAGTCTTTATTAAGCATCTTCAACCTACTCATTGCATTCAGAAAAAGAGGCATCACAATCAACAGCATTGTCTTCCTTCCTAAGCTCTAATCACAATAGCTGCACAAAGGACAGCAATAAACGTGCAGGTTCCTGCCCTGCTCAGGAAAAGGTCATATCTTGTGACTACAGCTGTGCAGATTGAGGATGGATTTATGCCCACGGGATCAGTCAAACAAAATCCCCACTCCCTCTCTCCAGAACCTGAGAGAATCAGTAAAAGTGACAGAAATAGAATAACAGAGTTGGAAGGGTTCTTTGAGGTCTTCTAATCCAACCCCTACTCAAGCAGGAGATCCTATTCTATTTTGTCAAGTCTTTTCTTAAAAGCCTCCAGTGATGGAGCACCCACAGCTTCTGAAGGCAAGCCGTTCCACGGATTAATTGTTCTCATGGGCAAAACATTTCTCCTTAATTCTAGGTTGGATCTCTTTTGTTAAGCTTCCAGAAGATTTAGGGTCTTCTAAGATTATCAAATCTCCATAAGAGCCAATTAAGCCTGTTCTCATTATATCAGTTGACTGACATTCAAAGACTATAAATGGTCCTTGTTAAGTGTATGAAGACCATCGGAATGCCTTTTGTCCGTCTGCTGTTTGTAGGGTACCCTGCATGAAGATTAGATTCAAATCACTCTGCCCCATAGCAAAGCTGTGCGATAGGTTAGGTTGCAAGCTGCTCAGCCAACAAGACCATTCCAGTTTCATGGATCAATCCAAAACCCATGATATAAAATGTTGGGCAGCCATAAGCATTGATGACACCAGGATAATCTTCTCCAAATCACATGCCATGAACAGTTTTCAAACCAGATTTTCCTGCAGAGATTTGTGCTCAAACTTCGTAATTAGCTTCCAAACGGGTCAATGTTATAGAGTCAACCAGTCAAGCAAAATGCCTCTCATCTGAAAATGTTGGCTTCTCTTTTGAATATGTCCTTCTTCCTTCCCAAACTTGGAACATGGGTTCCTTTACAACTATTTTCTACCTAAAAATCTTCAATCTCAGCTCCACCCTCCTAACAACAGCCTTCTTATTTAAAGAGGAAAAACTTAAAGCACAGACATTTCCGGTGTTTAAAAAGTTTGATATTTTCTCTGATTTCTCATTTATGTTCCCCATCATAACTCATTTCCCCATCATATAAAGGATTTATACCCCACATTTTTCTTCTGTGATATAAGAGATGCAGCTGTGGGATTTTGTTTGCCAGCTTGTCTTTCAATATGTCTGTCACCTCCCTATCACAGCAACTCTGCTTAGCACATCAGGATATTGTTTATTTCTCTTAACATTTTCTTTATCATTAAAAGTATTTGCAGTCAAAGCTCTGTCTGTCTGTCTGTCTCTCTCTCTGTGTGTGTGTGTGTGTGTGTGTGTGTGTGTTGATTGCTGCCAGTTTTATCCCAAAGCAGCTGCCAGGCCCTCTGAGGAGGTCAGTCTTTTTGGTGACATTATAGAGGTGTGTGCTGAATGGAGCTTTCTCTCTGATTTTAAAATCAGAATTCTAAGGAAATTAAAATATATATCTTTCTTTCAAAGCACCCAAAAAACAACAACAACCAAGTGTTGATGATAGTCACAATCACAGAGAAGGCAAACACCCCAACCAGGAAGCCAGCCACAGAAGCTGAACAATTAGGGCACAACTCAAGTGTCAAATTTTTTCCATGCCAGGAATCAGTCTAAGATCCCCCGATCTCTTTCAGTGCATTGGCTGTTTCAAAGAGAAAACAAAGCTGCAGCAACCATGCAGCCAGAGAAGAAATTCAGCCAGTTTGCACTGGTTCTATAGAACTGGTGGTAACAATTATAAGCAGTTCTGAGAACCGGTTATTAGAAGAAATCTCTTTTTGTTTTGGTTTTATTCCCCATTTTGCAGGGTTAATCCTGTAAATAAGGCAGTTGTTTCTAGCCTAATCTTTATTGCCTTGCTCACAGAAACTGCCTCTCCCCTTATTACATGGTAACTTTGGTGAAGTTTAATTCTGTGTTTGGGGATGTTTAATCCTGTGGCCACATCCACAGAACCGGTAGTAAAAAAAATTGAATTTCACTACTGCATGCAGCATTTCCATCCCAAACACAATCCCCCATCCCCCTCGCCATAGGAGCAGAAGAAGGATGTAAGCTGTGCTGGCTCCAAATTTCAGCTTTGGAGAAACATTGAGGAATGCTTCAATGAAGTGGTCCATGCTTCAGCAAGTCAACTGAAGATTTTAAGAGATATTGCTGCAGGAATGCAAATAAAAGTAGTCAAATGCCTCAGTAGAGAGTAAGGAAAATGACCTTGGCAGAGATATGCAAGATCTGACACCAGAGTGATGGGGGAATAAAACATGCTATTTGTCTCCAATAGACAAGCATTCAGAAGCAACTCAGAGGACTCCCTGACTCATGGGAAGCACAATCACCTTTGCAAGACTCTGTGATCATGGTGGCCCATCTCAGTAAAACCAGTTTCAGCTTTCCTCTGGAGTTAATGTCTTGGTCTGGTCTGCCTGATGGGGTTGACAGAGGTGGTGACCCCCTCCCTTCTCACCTGCAATCAGCATGCTGGACAAATGGAAGCAGAGGAGAGCTTCTTCCTTTTTAGGATCAACAGGAAAGGACCAGCGGTAGAGAAAGAAGCCACAAAACAATACTCGGCAGGGTGCAGCGAAAGCCTTGGAGCAGAGATTCAGATGCTGTGATGTGTCCATCATCTGTAAAGAACAGGTGAATGCAGAGAGCAGTTTTCCCTTTGCAGCTCAATGGATACAAAAGTTGGACTTTGAAGAAGCAGAAGAAGAAGAAACATTGCTGGTTTTGGACTTTGGTGATACAGAGAGTGCTCAACTTAAGACCGTAATTGAGCCCAAAATTTCTGTTGTGAAGTGAAATGTTTGTAAAGTGAATTCTGCCCCCTTGTACGATTTTCCTTGCTACCATTAAGTGTATCATTGTAATTGGTATATTAATAGCATGCACAGTTGTTGAGTGAAACTGGCTTCCCCACTGACTTTGCTTGTCAGAAGGTCACAAAAGGGGACCACATAACTCCCCAGGACACAACAACGGTTGTAAGTATGTACCAGATGCCAAGCATCTGAATTTTGATCATGTGACCATGGGGATGCTGCAATGGTCGTAAGTGTGAAAAAATGTCATGAGTCACTTTTTTCAGTGACATTGTAACTTCAAACGATCACTGAATGAACAGTTGTAAGTCAAGGTCTACCTGTACAGAAGCTCAACTTTTGCTTCTCAATCTCCACATGTCAGGCCTTTAAGGTAGGACAGACTGAGAAACAGATGGCATGTAGGTCTAAAGTGGCTTTCATGATGATTGGCAAGAGTAGTAGCAACTTGGAAGACTGGGTGGGCTTCCCCCTCCCTCCCTCTTGTATGTTCATGTTTATTTAGGGGGAGGGCTGTCTGAGATGCTTTTACAACTCTCCCTCCTTGTCTGGGCTTCTGCAACATTTATTCCTTGTTGCCTTGGTAACAGAGCTCCCCCCCCCTTTCACTCTCCATCAAGGTCATCCACATCAGCTCTCAAGACTTGCAGCTCTTCTTCCTAGCTTATGTTTTTCCATCAGGTTTACTCCCTCACAGCATTTATGATCTCTGGCTGTAAGAAGCATCCAAGTGCAGCTTCTGTTGCAACACAGAAGCCAATCAGAGCACCAGGACCAGGGTAGCTCCTCAAGCTACTGCACGGCATGTAGTCATCTCAAGGGGGAATGTCCATCCCATGGAAGAACATCTGACTGCCCACTTATGATCCCAATAAGGACCAAAAACAGGACCTCCTGAGGCTCAGTGTAACTAAAAACACCATCCACCACCTAAACTCATGAAAAACTCTATGCGGTTCTTCAGGAGCAAAACTGTCAGACTGGTCACAGTCTGCTCCCTAGGAAAGAAAGACCCTCGACTCCATAAGTGTTAGAGAAAAGGTACTTTTACTAGAGGTGCTGAGTTCAGCGCAAGTGAGGCAAGCTGTGAAGAAAAACTGCATGAAAATCATATATTGAAAGCAACCCCCAATATCCCAAACCCTCCTCCCTGGGAGAACAGTCCAATCAGGTTCTGTTCTGATGTTTTGGGAAGCCTTAGGCGCCACTGTACATTCCTTTCCCAGGGCCAGCATCCTCAAAGGCAGGAAGATAGCTCTGGTTGGCACCTCTGGTTCCTGTTAGTGTCCATACTCCTTAATTTCCCACATTCTTTCACACCTCCAGCACCCTTCCCTCCCAAATGCCCCCTCCCTACTGGCAGTTGCTAGTGAAAGAAAGCAAAGATGGGCAGCTGAGATAAACACTGATGGTCAAGGTTTTTTCCCCCTTCAAAGCTAGCTCATTCTCATGTTATGGCAGCCTTTGAAACCAGCGGGGAAGCTCTCCCTTCTTTGCTCACCCCCCAATCAGCATGCATGTGATTTTTCCTGCTTAAGTCAGGTTCATTGGAGCAGGGAAGGGCAGAGGGAAGTGATGGTCGAATGCACTTCTAGAAATCAGCCCGTTTGCTGGACACACATCTCGGCCCACAGACGTCTATTTCTAATCGGCTCCCAAGGCAGAGGAAGGCTCTCTCTTGACAAAAGAAGAAAGAGAAGCGTCCACAACCAGTTGGGGTTTGGTGAATTCTTCACGGCATAAAATTAAACACTTTTAAAAGTCACCTTTGTGTGCTGGAGCTCACTTTTCCCAGGAAAGTCGCAGTTCCCCTCTGTAAACACACACTCCCCTTTGGGTAGAAAGTAAATACAGAGCAGAGAAAGAGGAATAATTACAAGTGAAGAAAGGATAGACATGAGAAAAGAAAAATCAAGAATGACTTTGCTCCTCCCTCTCTGTGTTTCTGGCCTCGAGAATCATCCTGGCTTCCACCACATCTGCAAACGCCTCACCAGCCGCCTTTCCCCCTTTAGCTTTCTCTGCCCTCTGATGTTGAAGATCTTATCAACTCCAACCAATCACTCAGTAACCACTCACTCTCCGCTTCCCCCCTTGCTCTCCATCCATTCACAGATCTGTTTTGCTTTTGGGATTGAATTCTCATTCATCTTTATGTGACCAAACCACCTGTCAGCCTCCCTGGGTAGACCAGACAGAGAACACAACCAGGTGAGTTAATTCTACTTTGTTGTAAGCATATATACACAGAACGTTGCAAGCTTCCCCGGTCTCTTTTACAGCCTGAAAAGTTAGGCAGGATCCTTTCTAAGTTTCTTTCTCTGTCCATTATACAGCTGCAGGCTCTGCCCTCTCTTATCTGATTGCTCCCTAGGCAGAATCTCTTCCCCCCTTTCCCAAGGCCATTCTCACATACCATTAGGCCAGAGTAACTAGAGAGGAGCCCTTCTCACCCTCTTGCCCCACTCGCTAGGCAGCCCTGGGCTATGCTGCCCTATGCTAATGAACCATTCCTTTGGTAGCCGTTCATCACCCTGTCATCCCCACATACCATTATGCTTGCTTTTGTATTTGGTTCGCCTTCGTTCAGCACCCAGTCGTTTCTGACCTTTTCTCTTCTTGTTTCAATGCACTCGCATGCTTGATCTTTCCCTCCTTCCCACTGCCTTCCACTTACTTTCACATTTCTTCTGACCTACTTAACTCATGTTTTCATAGAACAATAAGCAGTAATATGCTTTCATATGCAGCCGTGCTCCCTTTTTTCAACATCCATTCCTTGAAACAAGCCACATTCTCTCCACTATCTTTCTACCAGTGTGTACCAGCATGTCTTACCCCAATAGCAGAATGGGTATGTATATGTGGAAAAGGAGATGTCAAAGATGTTTTATTTTATTGTGAGTTATACAGAGTGTATAGGTCAAAATACATTCTCCCCTTATTAGAGAGACTAATTTTTATGTAGGTTTTCTCCTCTGAGACTCAAACCCAACTACCACGTGGCAAAATTCTGTGCTGCTGCCATGAGCAGGAGGAAAAATTTGGTTACAGAATTATAGATGTTATCTTTTGCAGAGATCTATAACAACTTTGAGAAATTATAATTGTATATATACTTATCTGAACAAAACCAAACAGTTTCAGAGCATGTATTTTATCACCATGGAGGTTATTATCCAATATTAATGTTAATAGTATTTTAACACTTTTGTAAGTACATTCTTGTCTATTGTTGGTCTATGACTGTAATAAAGTTCTATTCTATTCTATTCTATTCTTCTAGGAAGAAAAGGAGTAATTTGCAGGTGAATCAAATGGAAAGAGAATCTCAATACTCCCAATTTATCTGCAAAATTAGGTTTAAACATTCTGTATATAATTAAGAATTGGAGAAGATGTATTTTTGTCTTTCCCAAGTTTTTTATTTTTTACAAACATACAGTATCAAGGTGTGAACAGTGTGGCACTTGAGTGTCATATATTTTGATACAAATGAAATAATGATCACGTTTGTTTCAATTAATAATCTTATATAGTTCTGCTAATAGTACACATATTTAAGTAACTCTAGTCTTTCATTATTTGGTTATTCAGAATTTCAATATGTTATCTTTATGTCGGTCACCATATTCTAAATGCCATACCTTTTAATACAAATAAAATATTAACCATATTTATTACTTTTAACAAGCTTATGAAATTCTAGTAATAATATTTATGTTACATCATAACCTTCCATTATTTAGTTGTTCAAATCATAATCCTTCATTATTTGATTATTCAATATTAGTTATTTTTACTCCAATCACCAAAATCTACAGATCAAAAATTTTACTATAGATAAAGTATTATTAGTCATATTTATTACATTTTGCAGGCTTATATAATTCTAATGACAGTACATATATTCATATTAAAATGTAATTTTCATTATTTGGCTATTCAATATTACAGTGTAGTATTTATGCCAGTCACCATATTATTTAAATTTACTTAATTATACCTCCATTCAAATTCTAATTTCTATGCCAGTCCACATATTATTTAAACATACTTAATAATATCTTCATTCCAATTCTAATTTCCCCTCTTTTTATTACTTCTCCTTAGTATATCAAGTTGTGTATTTTATTAGTTGCCCTCTCTCCATCTTTTCTAGCTTTTAATTAAGCCAGTACAATATTTAAACATATTCCCATTCTAACCATCGTCCCTTGCCCACTTTCAAGCTTTAATTGTTCGTTTATTAACTTGCCTCCCATATTCCTCTCTTGGATCTATATTTCTTTCTACATCTGCTTCTGGACTACTAATTTTAAATATTTCTCCCTTCTCTACTCTTTTCCATTGTCTAATTTTCAAAATATCTATTCTTGCCCCTATCTGTCTTCCAAAAAAGTCTACCCGGTTGTTTGGTTCCTCTTTTAATTCCCTTAAGATTAACTATCTCTTTGCTTCTTTTATCCATCCTTATTATTTTTAACATTATCTCCTTTTTGTTATTTTGTTTTATTTATTGGTTTGTTTGTTCTAATTTGTCATCCACTTTTTGAATTAGCTCCTCCTGTTCCTGGGTGTCTTGATCACTTATTGTCTTTTGTATCATGTTTCCCTGCTTTTCATCTCTGCTCTCCATTCGCTTCATCAATATCTCCCCTGTGTTTTGGATTATCAACATGATCTCTTCCCAAAAATGTATTTCTTCTTGGTAAAGCATCTCGAAAAATTTTATTGTGTCCCTCATTTGTCCAATAATCCAGCAACCGTTTATTCAAATCTAAAATCGCTTCTCAAAAAGTTCAATATTCTTAATTCTTTATGTCCCAAAGGTAATCAACTTCTGAATCATCCTAAAAGTTTTCTTGAACCTTCTTAAATCCCTTTATGAGGTCAATCTTGTAATCCTCAGGGATCATTTAATAATAAAGTATTTATTTTCACTTTTAGATATCCAATATTTCCAAGTTTGGGGAATGTGTTGTTCTTCCTTTCATCAACAGGTGGTACTCTTAAATTAGGTTTAGATTAGGTTTCAATGTTAAACAATCTTTCTCCTGTGTTAAGATAATGTTATTTTTTTAAGTAAATAATTCCAGCGTTACAAAATGCCTATCCAAAACAATGCCTGTCCAAATTAAGAATCCAATTTTCTGTATTTTAAACAATTTCTGCCTTTTCTCTTTGGTTTTTTTCCTTCCATTTTAAGCTTTCCCTTTTTCTCAGAATGTCAATTCACTGCCACTTTAAGATAGTTATGAATCTCTTTCTTCCTGGATATTCTTCTGGGGTTCAAAATTTAAATAGAAAGAATTCTTCTCACCCAGTTCCAAACACTGTTCATCAGCTCTACTCCAGCACAGTGCTTTGTTGTTTCACAGCTGTCCCAGCTTTGTGCCAGAAATTTTAGACTGCCTCTTCTCCTCCCTGTGGCATAGAGGGAAAAAAGAACCTGGAGGTCAGCAGGAGAGTTGCAATCTCTCCTTGACCTCACTGGGTGCCCCTCCTTAGCTTTGCTGCCCCTACAAGGCAGCTTTGGTTCCTTTTGGAGTGCACAAACAGGGAGAAGCCAGCAAAGAAACAGAGAGCTCTGTTTCTTGTGTCTGGTAGTGCTACGACATCAGCTGATCTGGAGAAGATGTATTTTTAAAAGCTATTTAAAATAATCCTTTAATAGACTGATTGCAATTTTCTACCTTACATTCCTTACAACTATCTTTTTATCTATATGCATAGTATACTATAAAATTATCCCCTGACTTTTTCTAGCAATAAATCCATAAAATTAAAGAACTAAACACCTAATTCTTAATGAATTATTTAATAGTTGTTAAAATACTGATTTGAACCTTTAGTATTGTAAGACTTTAGTTGCATCACACTACTTTCAGAATATAGTGATAGTGTTGATAATAATTTTATAATAATATTTATTATTGGTTCTTATAATAAATTATTATAATATTAATAATGACATGTATTTATTTTATATTATTATTTAAAACAGTTACAGGTCATGGACATCTAATGTTAAGCTTTTAAAAATCTACTCTGGTCCCATTCATTGCATTCATGATTGGCAGACTTGGAATGAAATCTGATATTCACTTTATTCTTAGAATTGTATTTCTCTTCCCCTGTTCAACAGAGTCTTTTTTAGCCCCTACGTTGAACAATTTGCCTCCTTTAACCCATTTTTTTTAAATGTTGAGAATTATTGAATTGTGGGTCAGGAAGCTTCAATTTGTGATAAAGACTATGATACGTTTCTATAGTAACTAAAATATATCTAGTTGTTATGGCAACTGGAACTTGGAAAGTCCACAGAAGAGATTTTTTAATGTTTCCATTTTAAAAATTGGTCAAAATATTTTCCTCAAATACTCCATTGCTGCTATCTACAATTTTTCTTTGTCTAAAGTTAGCCTTCTAGTTCTTGCTATAAAAATGGAAACAGAAGAGAATACAAGCCAGATAACACTTCAATAACCTGATCATTCATCATTTCAAAAAAAAATTGAGGAAACAAGATGAAAAGCTCTACCAGTTTCTTCTAGTCTTGTGCCCTCCAGGTGTGCTAGATTTGGCTTGAGTACTTCGAAGGTGATATATCTATCACTGACATCTGAAAGGCATCAGGCTGGGAAAAGCTGATACCAAGAGTAATAAAGAAAAGCTGACACTTAAGAACATAGTTATATGTTCATTTTCTGATAGAATCCAAGTACTTACTGAAAAATTGTAAAATGTTTGCTTCAGTACAGTAGTTGGAGAGTCACTGCAACTTCAGTTCAAGGAAGGATTTGAGAATTACACTATGATGTGACAAGTGAGTTATACTTTCCATTCCTAAACAAATAAATAGAACTATTTTTGTATCAAGTTTTTTCATGACATTCTTACTGTGAACTTCCTGTAAATATGTAACCTAATGTATTTCTAAATGGAGAAGGAAGGATAAATAGAAAGATGAGTGGGAGGGAGAGAGAAAGTTAGTGCTTATTTATCACCAATTGGCATTATTCCTTACTTAACTATCCTACATGGTTAATCTCTTTTCATTCTCTTCATCACCCTATCATAATATTAAAATGCTTCTATATTGATTATTAATATAGCAGTCATATTAGTCTGGAGGCTAATAATTAGCAATAGCTCTTAGACTTATATACACCTCTCCATAGTGCTATACCACACTCTCTGAGTGGTTTACAATATCAGCATATTGCCCCCAACAATCTAGGTTCTTATTTTACTGACCTTGGAAGGCTGAGTCAATCTTGAGTCCTGGCTGCAGGCAGAGTTTACCTGCAATACTGCATTTTAACCTTGCACCATACAGAATATTGTAGAATATACTAGTGAGCTCATACCATAGCTGAGGGGATCATGTGACTGCATGGCCAAGTCTACATCACACATGGGTTTATATCTCCTTTATAGGAGAGGCAGGGTTGGGGAGGGAATCCAGTGGGTGGGGTGGGGTCTCTGGTGGGTGAGGTGACAGGGAGGTGTGAGGAAAGAAAGATCCAACCTGTGTGTGTGTGTGTGTGTGTGT
>JAEANM010013185.1:0-14508 GCA_017656035.1 Myanophis thanlyinensis | reverse complement strand
GGGAGCCCCATGTAGAGAGCATTGGCATAATCCAGACGGGAGGTTACCAGAGCAGAAGTGACTGTACGGAGGGCACCACGATCCAGAAAGGGACGCAGCTGGGCGATCCGACGGACCTGATAAAAAGCCCCCCTGGAGACGGCTGCAATGTGATCTTCTAATGACAGCCGTGCATCCAGGAGGACACCCAGGTTGCGAGCCCTCTCCGTGGGAAGTAGAATATCATTACCCACGGCCAGCGATAATGGAAGCTCTATTTCAAATCACATCTGGAGTGTAAGTGGAAACTTACATATTTTTGTTGTTATTCTGTCGCTAAGTCATGTCCAACTCTTTGTGGACCCCTTCCCTTCACTATTTCCTGGAGTTTGCCAAAATTCATGTTCATTGCTTGAATGGCACTATCTAACCATCTCATTCTTTGCTATTTCCTTCTCCTTTTGCCTTCCATCTTTCCCAACATCAGAGTCTTTTCCAGTAAATCCCCTCTTCTCATTTGGTGGCTAAAAGTTTTTGAACTCCAACTTCAGTATCTGCTCATACAAAAAACAGTCAGAGTTGAACGTATGTACTACAGCATTCAAAATGTATATTTGCAAATATAAACATGTATCACCTGAAGGGATCAATTCACAGAATGGATCTTCTCTATACTACTGTTATAAATACAAACACATCTACAATATTTATTTTGCCATTAAAAGCTTTTTCTCTTTAATTCTTACAATAACTAAAAGTCTACAGATATATGTGGATAATTTAAAAACAAGTGGTTTTTGTTTGTTTCACTATAAGATTTACTTTGGTTATACAGATCATGCACTCACTATGGTTTTCTTTAGCCTTGGGACACTGATAGAACCATTAAGACTACTTAGCTTGGATACCTGGGGTTTTAATTCAAATTTAATTCTATTTTAAACTGAACTAATTTAACCTAAATTAATTGTTCATATTTTAATTGTTATTTTAACTGATTTTAATTGAATTTTTAATCATAATGATAATGTTTTAATTTAGACATTTAATTATTTTAATAGGTTTTTAACTGTTTGTTGTACTTGTTTTTTTATTGGCTGTGCATCACCCCGAGTCCCTAGGGAGAGGGGGCGGTATACAAATCAAATAAATTCTAACTGTAATCAATTAAGAAGTTAATTATTTAGCTTGATTCATTATTACCAATATGCCAATGGTCCTTTAGCCAGTTTTGCATATTGTTTGGTTGGAAGAAATGTCCATCTGGGTTCAGTTCCAAGTGGGAATAAAGACAATGGCAACATGGAAGCTATTGGAAAGATGATTTATTGGTGAACAGGTCCACATGGTTTGGGGTCCTGGGCAAAAAGGCACATGGGTGAGAAAGAGGTATAGATTTATACCCTCTCTTGGGCTATGACCTTGCTTCCTGTTCCTGTGGCAAGGGAAGTATCCTGATTAGGTATAGGCTCCCATGTGGTTATGTGGGGTCATGGGTCATGTTTCAAGTTTGGTTGAAGCTTTTCGGTTTTGTTTGTGCCATGTGGTGAGTTGGGTAATCCCATCATGTCCTGAAGGTAAAGGTCTTTTGTGTTGTAGATAAACTGATGGCCCAGTCTTTTGTCTTGTAGCAGCTGGGGGAGGGTGTCAGGAAGATGAGGCTCTGAGCTTGTCTTTACAAACATGTTTTTCCTTTAGGAAAAAATATAAAATTCTGCATTTTTAGTATTTCCTAGAATATTTAATTCTTCTAGGAGAGGGTCTAACTTTCTACAGTTCCGTACAAATAAGGCTAAAATGAAAAAGCAAAATATTTGAAACCTTTCTCCATAACATTTAGACAATTCTGTAGGTCTAACATGATTGTCTACTAGTCTAGTTTTGGGTAGATGGGGTCAAATATCATGGTTATGCAATCATCCTCAATGGAGGCAACCTTTCACAAGCATTGTATTGCATTCCCACCGCAACACATCAATCTTAATATCGAGAAAATATATTTAGGCTAGGAAGGAAGTGTTAACTGCCATTTCTCTGCATTTTGCAGTCTCTAGAAAAATATTTTCTACACTGATTTAGGGTTGAAAAGGTTGATCTATCCAAGTAAGTCAGTGAATGAATGAAGATTATGTGATTAGATATGTTTGTGAAGATGAGAAAGGGATTGATCAAGGATGACTTCTCCTACCCAACCTCATCCATACACCTGTCCTTTGTACTAGTTCTATGCTATCCCTGCCCTGTGTCCTCTCTCTAAAATTTAGCATCAATAACTACAACTAAAAAATAATTCCTTCCCAAACCAGTTTGACTAATCAGCTTAAGAGGTCTTGGAAATGTTTTCTGAATGTGGGAAACATAGTTTAAAAAATCAGCCTCAAAACTAAAGGGAGAGTATAGGGATTGTCATAGGAGAACAAGGCTTCCAAATTGGATCCTCTTCTCTTCTCTTCTCTTCTCTTCTCTTCTCGTCTCTTCTCCAAGATACCAGGCAACTCCAATAGCTAAATTAAGTCTAATCGAAATTTAACACATCAGTTTTGTTTAACTTATTAAACAAATTAGGATTTTTTTTTCTTCTCTGGGTTTATTTGAGTCAGATACTAAAATATACTTTTGTGGAAGCATAAATAGATTTAATGACAATTAAGTGAAGGTAGACAAAGATGGCTGGAATTACAAAGCCTTTTTCTAGAACTAGGTACTGCATTTGGGTTAGAGATTTTAACATGGTTTCCAAAATTATCCATCAATAACAAGTTTAATGTTCATTTAAAATCCTCTACCAAATGAGATGTAGGAAGGATGTATAGAGCTGATAGATTGCACCTTGACTTCTTCTCTCTTAGGCAAAGTTCTAAGATGAATTGAGTCCTCTTCTACAGAAATGCTACAGGATTCACATTCTAAAAAGTAAGACCTATCAATCGTATATATGTCTTATTTCAAGGTTACCAAAAGTTTGAACTACGTCAGAACCAACTACACAAAATTACCTTTTGTGTGCTAAACATCAATGCCACTGGTTGCTGGTTTATTTATAGATGTTCTTTGATTTGTGAAAATCAAAAGTGTGGTGTTTTTGTAGGAGTACTCAACCATTTCTTTGCTATACTATAATACAGCCCACACTTGGATAGGCAATCTGAAATCATTTAATGGATTTGTGGTTTAGCTAATTGAACTCTTTGGGGACTTTGGGCTATATTTAATCTTTTCTTTGTTCTCCCTATTATTAACATCCATTACCATTTCAACTTGGCTGTATGATATGATGCATTAAAACTACCCCAAATATAATACTTAAAACATTGCATACCAACAGCAATAACTTACACACTCTTTACAAAAGGTACTTGAATAAATTTTCAAAAGTGTAACAAATTCAGCATTTTGTTACAGAGCTTTAGGAATTAGAAATGGCAAATCCCAGCTAAGACTGTGTAGATATCAAAGACCCCCAACTCCATTTCTGGTTGGCTAAGTCTATATTGTAACATCCTCCTTTAACCTTGAAGTCATTTTAGATTTAAGACTGTTTTGAGGGCATGTATATTTAAAACTTGAAGCTTCTAGCATCTCTTCATGACTTTAAATTGATCACATTCATGTGTAAATGAGGGTCTAGATCTAGAATGGGCATTGTTTCGGGCATTCAATAGATTTAAGGTATTTGCACTTCAAATTATACATGGCATCAAGACAAAATTAAATATGATTCAGATATCTTTAAATTATTTTTTAAAAGAGAATCAAATTTATTTAATACTATCCTTCAGCCAAATTAAGAAAAACAATTTAGTAGCATTATTTTGGACGGGTTCTTGATAGTCTCCAAATTTTGACTCCATAGTCTACATTAATGTTGGAATTCTATAAGTCTAGCTTGGTCCTTTAGACTGGTTTCTGGTCACTGCATGTTAAACCAATACTTATTTTGTTGGTTTTAACACTTTGGGGTCAAATACCAAAGAGGATGTGCCCAGGGAAACAAATTGGGATAATTGCAATTAATAAAAATTAATTAATGAAATCCAGTGCTTGATGAGTTAGAACGATTCCTCCTAGACTACCTGCAGTGAACTAAAGTAATAGCAAGGAAGACTCTCCATGAAGTTGATTCACAAAGGGGTTGTTTTCAATCTCACTCTCTCTTTCTCCCCCTCCCCCAAAAAAATTGCATCTGCAAGGGAAGGTTGCATATTAGTGAATATTAGCATCTAGCAGATATTAAATATCTAGTTAAGACAACAGTTGGAAATAATTATCTAATGGGTTAAAGCAGCTACTCTGTCATCTCACAGCTTGCAAGAATAAGACAAAAGTACTGGCTTGTACAAGCAGCCTCTCTTCAAGGTGTTAATTTTAAAATGTGGTCAAGCACAGGAAAACATCAAAGGCTTTCCACAACCTATGAGATTGGATATGGGTGAGAAATCAAGAGAAAGAACTAGCACGAAGAATTGTGGCATTTTTATATTTCAGTTTATTACGTACTGGAAAGGTATGTATGAAATGTAGGATTGTAAGATAGCATTTCATAATAAGAAAGAGAGAGACTTATAGTGAGTGGTTTTCCTCCTGTTTGTTCTAAGAAGGGTTTCATTTTCTCTAAGGTTTGATGTTTGCACTTTGGAACTGCTTCTGTTCAATGAAAAGCTGCTTTTCATCAGCATGAGAATATTGTGGGTGCTCCATCACCGGAGGCTTTCAAGAAAGATTGAACAGACATTTGTTTGAAATGGTATAGCATTTCCGGCTGAGCAAGGGGTTGGACTGGGAGACCTCCAAGGTCCCTTGCAACTCTGCTATTCTATCTTCTATGTTCTAAATTTATTGTATACATTTACGGGGAGAATGTTTTTAATGGCTATGGGATTTCAATTAATCTGAAACAGGACAACAAGATTGTTTGCTGCAGGTATGTACAAATTATGTTCATCTGAGGCTACAACATATTCTGTATAGCTTGTCCAAGGCCCCACTCCAAGAGTGGGTGAGGCTAGGATTCAGTAGAAGATGAAGGGAAGAGTGGTTTGTCTTATATCTCTGCTAGTTTAAGGCAAATAATTTGCCTCTTAAAATCTTCCAACATTCCATAAATGATAAAAAGGCAATTTTCCTTTCTTTTTTTAACCTACACATTTATTTACTCATTTCTATTACTCTCGTAGAGGACCAAAAACAATAGCTTGCTGCACAAAGCCCCCAAGTTGCACTTTTATACATTGCAAATATACTAGGTTTAAAAATATTTTATGGCCTGCAAAATCCAGGCAGCTATCAGACTGAATATTTTTCTTTTCTGTCATAAAATGTTCATCCAGATATTTCCTCCCTAAAGTGGATGATTTCATATAAGCTCAGTGTTTGCCACCTATATTGACATTGTCCATCCCATTAAAACACTAGTCAGACTAGACTTTAATTTTTAAAGTCATCAACCATTATGGTTAGCCAGATTAATTAAAGAATCATCTCTTGTCACAGTGGGTTTTCAAGATCTTGAGTTATTCTTTATAGAATGTCACCATTGATTGTGATGTGGGAGTTAGCTACAGGTTAGAGGAATTCAGTATAGCCCATTTATAATATGACATTTTCAGGGTTGTTTTTTTTTTTAAACTACTATTTGATTTTTCTTATTCTTACATTTTGGGGGGAGGGACTTCCTAATGTATTTTAATAATACATATACAGTTTCTGCTTTTGCTTAACATGCTGTTGTGATTTATTTGCACTATTGAGAGATTTGAAATTTATGTTATTGATTTCTGCATACTTATATTTCTCCAAAGGTTTGATTATTAACTCACATGTAATCTGGTACACATTTAATACAATTAATAAATGAACCATAAGAAAAACAAAACAAAAAGTGTAGTCAGATAAAATAACTACATAGGCCAGTAGTGGTGAACCTATGGCATACACAACATCTTTGGGCACACACATCATCACCCCAGGTCAGCTCCACTGCGTTTCTCTATGGCAGTGGTGGCAAACCTATTACTTACCGAGTGCTGAAAAGTAGGCACTTTGTGCATGCCATCCGCACTTGCGTGCGGCTTCTCCATGTGCGCTGCATGTGCAACTGCATCATCTGTGTATGCATGCAGCTTTTGCATGTGCAATGCACATGCGCTGCATACAGGCACTCATGCACACATGAGCAATAACATGTGTGTGCACAAGTCAGCTCTGAAGACCAGCTGGATTTCCTGCTGCAATCGTGCGCATGCACAGTGGAGGCCCGAAGTCTCTGCAATCGTGCAATCGGGCATGTGCATGTGCATGTGCATGTGCATGTGCATGCTCAGCTGGAGGTAAGTTGGCTGACAGCTTGTGTGCCCAGCAAGATAGCTCCGCGTGCCACCTGTGGCACCCGTGCCATAGGTTCGCCATCACAGCTCTATGGCGTTTGTCACCATTGCTTGAATGAAACAGAAGCTCATGAAATAAAAAGATCTTGCCTGTTGCAGAGCTGCCAGTGTTGTGATGCCCCATCTCACCCCCGCTGGCTAGCTGGTCTTTGGGTCTCTGGCGTGTGTATGTGTGTGTGCATGTGCATGTGTGTGTACGCATGTGTGAGAGAGACTTGCAGTTTAGGCACTCAGTCTCTAAAGGGTTTGCCATCACTGACATAAGCAGTCCTTGACTTATAACTATTTGTTTAGCAATAATTCAGAGTTCCAATGGTGCTGAAAAATGTGACTTATGACTAATCCTTGCACTTATGAATATCACAGCATCGTTGCAGTCACATGATCATGATCCTTGACAATTGACTCACCTGTATGGCAGTTCCAGGGCCGTATGATTGCAATTTGTGGAATTCCCAGCTAGCTTCTGATAAAAGAAAGATCACAAAAGATGTGATGTTTTGCTTAATGATTTTGTAAAAAAAAAAAAGTCATAAAATTGGGTACAATCATATGATGCCTCTTTTAATGACCACACTACTTAATGATGAATTTTTCAGTCCCAAGTGTGGTTGCCCATCAAGGACTACCCATATAAAGAAATAGCTTCCAATTTTTAACACAACAGGTAACAGACAAGCTTAATCATTCTTCACCTCCAATAAGGTTATAAATAAATGTCTTTCCCTCCTATAACCTAGCCCTTAGCTATATGCAGATCCATAAACCATCAACTTTTTAGTTCTGATGTCAGCAAAAAGTCCACAAAGGGTTGCCAGAACTTTATGGAAACATAACTTCATACTCCTTTTTTTTAATCCTAACAATCTTAATCTTTAATTTGAACTGTAGGCATAAATCCCACCAATGTTGCAGATTGAAAGTGGTGGGTGAAATGCAAAATTGTGAACCCTATAATATGGTGGGAATTACACAAAGGACAAGAAGAAGCTTGATTTTTTAATTCACTCAGATGTTGTTGTAGGATTTGATGTCTATGCAATTATTCTTTATCCTGTCTAAAGACATCTTCAAGATTTTAGCAAATGTCTTTTGTAAATCCAAAAAAGTCATTTTCCAGATAATTCTTGTGTTTTATCATTTATATTTTCCAATTACTTTTGAAAGCTTCAATCAACTTCTTTTGAATATCTAGTAGAAAGTATCTCGGTCAATGGCTTGTCATTTATGTATCCACTTTAGGTGCCTTCTCTGTGTTATAATTCACATTATTTATTATTATTATTATTATACATTTTATTCATTAAACATGAAACTCAGTCAACTGAACATTTAAAAATGTGTCACATTATTGACTGGCACTGATGGTTGATACGGGTTGCTGCCAGCATTCTAGATATTGATCAAGTACCTTCTCAAAATATATGTTTGTTCTAAGTAGCACAGTTTTTTGCAGTTCTGCTGGTGTTATTGCAGGAAGCTGCAATTTCTTGATGTACTCTGTAAAATTGTTGGACATGGTGCCAAGTGCCCTGATGACAATGGGTATCACTGTTATATGTTTCATCCATAATCGGGTGGTTTCGATGGCCAGGTTGCAATATTTTGTGATTTTTTTTAGTTCTTTTTCTTCGACTCTGGCGTCTCCTGGTACAGCAATATCAATAAACTATATACTTTAGTTATGGATGACTGTGATATCTGATGTGTTGTGTTCTAAATGAGGATCTGTCTGTATTCAAAAGTCCCACAGGATCTTTACCTTCTCATTTTTGATGACTTTTTCCACTTTGGCTCCCACGACTTTTCGAATATAGGTAAGTCATGTTTTTTACATAATGACCTGTGGATTAGTTTAGAAACTCGGTCATGTCTAGCTTTGTAATCAGTTTGTGCAATTTTGCTGCATTCATATATTAAATGTGAAACTTTATGATTGCAAAGTCGACAGTTTGGATTGTTGGTGGGGTTTTTGTATCTTTGCTTTCATGGCATTTGTTCATAGTGGTTGTTCTTGAGCAGCAAGTATTAAACCTTCTGTTTCTTTCTTGATGGTTCCCATCTTAAGCCATGCCCATATCAAGTTATTGCCACATTTTCCTTCAATGTTTTTCAAGTGCTGTCCATGCAAAGCTTTGGTTTTCCCTCTATTTCTGCCATCTATCTGTTTTTCCTTATATTCTGACTTTGTTTCTGTTGTTTTAATAATGTTTTCCAGTTTCACAGCCTGCAGCAATTTTTCTGTACTTTGGTTCACATAGTCATTAAAACTTTGCTTTTCTTCCACAGTTTGATGGACTTGCAATAGCCCTCTGCCCCCTGATACTAAAAAATGCAAGACGAAGAAAAATAAATTTGAATATGGCGTGGATAGATTACAAAAAGGCATTTGACTCACTACCCCACAGCTGGATTAATGCCTGTCTGGAAAACTTTGGAATCAGCAAAATTATTTGTGCATTTTTGAAAGCAAACATGCAAAAATGGAAAACAATTTTAACAGCAAATGGGGAGAACATTGGTGAAGTCAATATCAGAAGAGGAATCTTCCAAGGGGACTCATGTTCGCCATTACTGTTCAACATTGCATCAATTCCACTGACAATAATCCTATGAAGCACAAAAATGAGATACCAAATCTCAAGACAACATGGCAAGATAAACCATTTGCTATACATGGATGACTTAAAACTGTATGTGAAAAGTCCCATAAAACTTGAATCAATATTCAGCACAGTCCAACTGTTCAGCAATGACATCAGAATGAACTTTGGACTTGAAAAATGTGACATATTATCCATGCAGCGAAGAAAAATGGAAAAAATAGAAGGAATAGAACTAGGAAATGGAACCATTGTGAAAGCATTAGCAAAGGATAATAGTTACAAATACCTAGGCATATTGGAAGCATCTTGATAACATCTTGAATGGAAAAATCAAAGAGTCAACACAAAAGGAATACATCAGGAGGGTCCACAAAATATTAAAATCAAAACTGAATGCTGAAAACATAATTAAAGCTATTAATACATGAGCAGTTCCAGTGATACACTACCCAGCTGGAATCATCAATTGAACTTTGGTTGAACTGAAAAATCTGGACTGGAAAAAATGAAAACTTATGAATATATACCATGCTTTACATCCATGAAGTGATGTTGACAGGCTATACCTGCCAAGAAAAATAGATGGCAAAGGGCTATTGCCAATCCATCAAACTGTAGAAGAAAAGCGAATTTTGAATGAATATGTGAATCAAAGTACAGAAAAATTGCTGCAGGCTGTGAAACTGGAGAACATCATTAAAACAACAGAAACAAAGACAGAATATAAGGAAAAACAGCTAGATAACAGATTAAATAGATGGAAACCAAAGCTTTGCATGGACAGCACTTGAAAAACAGTGAAGGAAAATGTGACAATAACTTGACATGGGCATGGCTTAAACCACCAACAATCCAAACTGTCGACTTTGCAATCACAATGTTGAAACTGTTTCACATTTAATATGTGAGTGCAGCAAAATTGCACAAACTGATTACAAAGCTAGACATGAATGACGAAGTTGCTAAACGAATCCACTGGCCATTATGTAAAAAACATGACTTACCTGTATCCGAAAAGTCATGGGAGCACAAAGTGGAAAAAGTTGTTGAAAATAAGAAGGTAAAGATCTTGTGGGACTTTCGAATACAGAGTTGAAGAAAAAGAACTAGAAAAAATCACAAAATATCGTGACCTGGCCATCGAAACCACCCAATTATGAATGAAACATGTGACAGTGATACCCATTGTTGTCATCAGGGCACTTGGCACCATGTCCAAGAATTTTACAAAGTACATCAAGAAACTTCAGCTTCCTGCAATAACACCAGCAGAACTGGAAAAAAACTGTGCTACTTGGAACAATATATATTTTGAGTAGATACTTGGTCGATACCGAGAATGCTGGCAGCAACCCGTATCAACCATCAGTGCCAGTTAATAATGTGACACATTTTTAAATGTTGAGAACATTGGTGAAGTCAACATCAGAAGGGTAATCTACGAAGGGGACTCATTTTCACAACTACTTTTAACATCACATTAATTCCACTGCTAATAATCCTATGAAACACAAAACTGGGATACCAAATCTCAAGCCATCATGGCAAACTAAACCTACTATACATCTGTAACGTACTGTGCAGGCGCAGCCAGAGTTTCCACTCCGGTCCGCCTGTGCAAACTCTTGAAACTGCTGCCGATTGGCTGCTGAACAGGCGATTCCCATTGGATGATGCATCAGCCAATGGGAAGTGCGGAAAGTGACACTGCGGCAAAATATAAAAGCCGCAGCTCACTTCTTTTCCTCCAGTTACGACCGGAGCAAAAGCTCATCTCAAGTTTTGCTCACGGCTTGCAATAAAAGGGACCCCTCGTGGTCATCCAAACTGACCTTGCGTCTGGTGTATTCTTGGGCCAATTTGGACCGGGTTTTTAACTAAAACACTGGTGACGAAGGTGGGATTTTGAGGAACGATTCCCCGAACCCCACCGGCAATGGAAGACCAGAATGTCCATGGCTCATCCAAGCGCAGCAGCTGCAACAGCCACAGGGGTCGCACCCCCAACTCCAGCCGCATTCGTTGCAGCCACCAACCTGTCTTCATCGAGCAATGCCCTCCAATGCGGAGCTTTCAACCCCAAGAAGGAATCATGGTCCCTTTTTATGGACAAATTCAAATTCTATCTTGTCGGCTCCAGACAGACCGACTGCACAGACAAGGAAAAACAAGGTATTTTCCTTAACGTGTGTGGCCCAGATATTCTACAGATGGCCAGTGCACTGGCATCCCCACAAACGTTGTGGGAAATTGACTGGACCGAACTAAAAAGGAAGTTGCAGGCACACTATGCCCCAACACCTTCCTCACTCTTGCACAGAGCCAAGTTCTACAAAAGAGAACAGGCTGAAGGGGAATCAGTCGCTGACTACCTCACAAGCCTCAGAGTCCTGGCCACCAGGTGCAAATTCGACACACAACTGGAATGGATGATCCAGGACAGACTCATCCTGGGCCTCCAAGACGAAAAGCTTAAAAGGAGACTAACAGCGAGGCACTCATTCCCCCTAGCACCAGCAATCGAGGAAGCCCTAACTGCAGAGGAAACCAACCCTCCATCTAGAAGGAACCAACCCAAAAATGTCTACCAGACAACCTCTTGGGAAGCCCCCGAGATGAGATGGAGGAAGACCAAGATGGCGAAGTCTACCAAGTCAGGACCACGAGGGGTCCCAAGATGGCAGCCAAGCCACGCCAAGCCCCATGTGCCGGATGCAATGGGAACCACACGCACACGAACTGCCCCTTCCAACACGCAATTTGCAGCTACTGCTCAAAAAAGGAGCACATTTTTCACACCTGCCGTGCAGTGCCACCCAGTCAGCCACAGTTTGGGGCTCCAGCTCGTGGCTCACGTGGCACCCAATTCAGAAGGGAGCCACCCAAACAACGTCCCCAGACGACCTCAAAACGGCTGCCTAACAATCTATGGTGACATTCAACAAACTTCAAGAGACGGGACAGACTTCGAGGAATTCAGCACCTTGGTGAGCATCGGAGGCCAAGTCTGCAAATTACAAATTGACTCTGGCTCACCGGTAACAATCATGTTGTGGAAATCGCTGAAACAATTGATGCCCACAATCCAGAAGAAAAACCTCAACCCAGCCCAGATCTCACTGCGAGACTGCCAAGGCCAACAAATTCCCCTCGTGGGACAATTCAACGTCCTCATGGACCACAAAGAAGTTCACGACTACCTGCCACTGGTAGTCGCAGACAAAGAATTCCCCAAATTGCTGGGCAGAAACTGGATCCGCCATCTTCATCTAACCCTGGCAGAACCGCAGTCTATAAACAACGCCATCACCAGCCCCATGCCTAAAGATGACATCCTTGAGGAGTTCGCGGACATCTTCAACGGTGAGCTTGGAAAATACAGGGGGACCCCAATATCCCTTAGCCTCGACCCCGCCATCCCTCCCTTAAGACTTAAGCCCCGGAGAGTGCCATTAGCATTAAAACACAAGGTCGATGAACAATTGGACAAGCTTATAGCCCAAGGCATCTTGGTGCCAGTTGACCATGCCCAGTGGGAGACCCCCATTGTCACCCCAATTAAGCCTGATGGCTCTTTGCGCATATGTGCAGATTACAAATGCTCCATGAACAAAGCCCTACAATGGCATGCATATATAGTGCCAGTAATCCAACACCTCCTCCATTCCTTGGGGCAAGGAAAAATATTTGCAAAATTGGACCTGGCACAAGCTTACCAGCAATTGCTGGTAGATGAGCAAACAGCAGAGGCTCAAACCATAGTCACCCACAGGGGGGCTTTCAAGTGCACATGCCTGCAATTTGGAATAAGCACTGCCTCTGGACTATTCCAGTCATTAATGGAACGTTTGTTGCAGGGCATCCCTGGAGTAACCCCATATTTTGACGACATCCTGGTGGCCGCTGAGAATCACTGCGACCTCATAGCCAAACTGAGGACCACCCTCCAAAGATTCCAGGATGCGGGACTTAAATTAAATAAACAAAAATGTATAATTGGCGTCTCGGAAGTTGAATTTCTGGGGTTTAAAATAGATGCGGCTGGCATCCATCCAACCAAAAGTAAAACAGCAGCAATTCACAATGCACCCCCTCCATCTAACAAAACTGAGCTACAAGCTTTCCTAGGACTACTTAATTTTACAGTATGATTTTAAGAAGGAAAGCCACGATTGGTGAACCCCTTCACAAACTATTAAATAAAGACACACCGTGGCACTGGGGGGGGAGACAGAACAAACGGCGTTCCAGACCGTAAAAACCCTACTAACATTGGATAGCGTATTAGTTCAATACAGTGAATCAACTCCCATTCAATTAACTTGTGATGCTTCACCTTATGGTGTGGGCACCGTATTGAGCCATGTGTTCCCCGGAGGCCACACTGACCCCATTGCATTCTACCCAAGAACCCTATCTGCACCTGAAAGGAACTACAGCCAACTGGACAAGGAGGCTCTAGCGGCCATCGCAGGGATCAAACATTTCCATGACTACCTGTATGGCCGGAAATTCACACTTGTAACCGACCATAAACCCCTGCTGGGCCTCATCACTGGGGACAAACAAAAAACCCCAGGTTCTCTCCCCCAGATGACCAGGTGGATCGAATTCCTGGCGGCATACTCGTATGTGCTGGAATACCGCCCGGGGGTGCAAATTGCCCACACCGATGCTCTCAGCCCAGTGCCAGCCAACCCTACAGACCCGGCACCAACCCTCCTCCTGCTACTCATAGAACACATCCAGGGAAACCCATTCACGGCGGATATCATCGCCCAAAGCACACTAAGAGACTCCACACTTGCCACCATCCTACAATGGGTTTTAAAATGATGGCCATCACGCAAACGAGGGGAACAGTTCAAACCATATGAATGCAGGCAATCCGAACTCTCAACCCAGAGGAGCTGCCTGCTGTGGGGTCACAGAGTCCTGATACCCCCTCCACTAAGGGAATAAGCCCTCACCGCCATCTATGAGGGCCACCTGGGCATTGGGTGAATGAAATCATTAGCAAGGAGCTATGTGTGGTGGCCAAGCCTAGACAAGGATATAGAGAACAAAGTAAAACTCTGCCTTCCTTGCCAAACATCTCATGCTGCCCCTCCAGGATCAAATGTTACTCATCGTAGTGGACTCCCATTCCAACTGGATCAAAGTAACACCGATGCACTCAGCCACCACTGAAGCCACCATAACAGCATTACAGAAACTTTTCGCAACCCACAGCCTTCCAGACGTGCTGGTATCAGACAATGGCCCCCAAATGGCAGAGTTCAACAACTTTCTTAAAAGCCTGGGCATCAGGCACACCACCTCTGCCCCTTATAGACTCATGGCAAATGGTCGAGCTGAACAAGCCGTTCGTACAATGAAGGAGGCGATCGACAACATGCATTCAGGCAACTTGCAGCAAAAATTAAACACTTCTCCATCGTGGAAAACATAGCCTCCAATCGGCTGGGGAGTTGATTGGCTCGCTTAGACCACATGACCAGTCGAATCACACTATAAAAGCTCTTTGCCGTTGCTGGTAG
>JAEANM010013184.1:0-14509 GCA_017656035.1 Myanophis thanlyinensis | reverse complement strand
GCGTCCGGGTAAATTTATAAAATTTATAAAACCCGGCCGGACGCCCCGGACAGGACGTAAAAAGAGGACATGTCCGTACAAAAGAGGACGGTTGGTCACCCTATTATATATACATACAAAACAAATGAAACTAAACCTGTTTCTAGAGTTTGGCAACTATATTTTAAATATATATATTTTAATCACAACAACTGTTACAACATTTTATCCTGAAAGTTTCAAACTATCAACAGACTCCTATTGTTTTTGAAACTGAACCACTCTTTTATATTTGCCCAGTCCCAATTCAATGACAAACACTAATTATTTCTCCTTGCACTTCACACACAGGAAAAAAAAGAGAAGCTAAAGGCTCAGTCATTTAATGCCAAAATTACAATATTATTTAGCACTAGGTGTGAAAAAAGCTTAATAAATACAACCAAAACAAATACAAAAATAAATCCAATTTATTACACCTTGTTTATATAAGATTGAAATCTTGGCTCACCTCTCTTCATGCCCCCTCTTTTTTCTCCTCTTCAGAGAATCAGATTTATTTTCCTGTTAATGAAAATAGGAATAGGAGCATGAATATTTTAATTGGTCATTTACCACATTTTCCATAAATCAGATGTGGTTCCCAAATGCAATGGAAACTGAATTCAACTTGTTGTTAGAATTTCCTGTAGCTAAACGCATAGCCCAGAACTTACTGGATAACCATTATACTAGATCTTTCCTACTTGATTTTACGTTTTGTGTTTATATGAAATATTTCACACAAACCGTCATATTTTCTTTCTTCTTTGCTGCTTGTTTTCCTTTGATTTGGTCTTGAAGAATTTTGTAGTTCATGTATTCTTTTTTCGGAGGCTGCAATAAGATTTTAACAACTCTATTTCAGTATTTTGTGAAAAATAGACCAAAAAAGAGAGAGAAAAGTTCTCAGTGATAATACAATCATGTATAATGATAGTTCTTTAATTCAATTTAATTTAATTTGATGCTTTCAATAGAAATGTAGTTAAAGTAAGCTTTATCAATGAGGTAGCTATGATAATTGGGAATATGGCTATTTATGAAATGATTATTGATTCATAATCAGTTCTCATTTCTTTCAGAAGATGGTATTCTTTGAGACAACATTTATGGAGATAGTGTTTGACAGAAACGCAAACACCACTTTCCCTATTTCTTAAGTCTTGATGTGAATGAATTGCTGGCAGTACAAATTCAAGAGGCAAAAAGCTGCTTTCTATAAGATTTCTATATATGTTTAAAATAATTATGCAACCACTCACATTTACGTATTAAGAGCTCCCATATATATTAGTGGATAAGCCAAAAATTTCAAGTACAGTACACTTCCAAAGTTCAGGTTTGACAACTGTGGATGAGCTTATTCTCAGGTATATATGGTAATACTTTTAAAAAGAATTTTAAAGTACCATATTTATTATATACATTTGTAGATAAGTCCATCCACAGATAAGCCAACCTTATCAATTTTTAACTAAAATACCATAAAAAATGTGTGTTGGTTTACCTACGGGTGATACATTTTTCATATTTTGATTAAAAATTCAAGAGTTGGTTTATACCCAATTCAAGAGTTGGCTTATATTGAGTAGTACTAGTTTTGAAATTTTAAAAGGAAATTAATGCAGAAACTCTGGATGAAGAATGCTACATTACATCCACAATTTATTTCTGAACTCTCAAACCACTCCCATACTTTGACTTTGCCATTTTTCCTATGTTTGAAGAAAAAACAGCCAAAGGCTTTGGCAATGGGAAAGCTTTAAGAATAAAGTCTCCTCTTCTATAAATCTTCTATAAATCACTTCTTGACCCACAAGAAAATGTCATACCTTTGCCCCCAACATGATAGCACGCTCTTGCTCCAGTACTCTCTGTTCTTTTTTTGTAAATCCTGTAATTCCAAGACGGTGAACTTCCAAGCGGGCCTAAAGCATTGCAAATACAATTCATTTTTTTCCCCTTTGGTCTTTTGTAATTCTACTTTCCAAGAAACATAAGCATACAAGCTGAAGTTTCATAAGAAACAGATTTGAAGAATTGTGTAACACATCATGCCACCATATTGCATAAGCAGAACAAATGTTCTGTACCTGTTTTCACAGACAATAAAAACCTGAGAGATTTTTTTGAGTCAAAATCATCAGATTCATATATTAACTGCAAAATGTTATTTCAGATTTCGGTCCTGGACAATTGACAAATCAATACAATATGGACATAGAGTGTAATCTGCATCACAGTAGATCTTTTGATATCATTTGCATCATTTAGGTCATTGACATCACTACCTAAAAGTAAAATTATGTAATGGTTTGTGGGAATGTCCTTGAGAGATAGGAAGAGGAACCAGAGTATAGGTAACAGTCAGATAAGCAGTATCTTAGGGGGATGTGTGTGAAATCCAAATTCCAGCAGTTGATATAACTTACATCATTTGTGTTATTGTCTAATTGTAATAGTCTGTGAAAATGTCCTTCAGAGGAAGAAAAGGAATAGCAGGCTAGGTCAAGTAAGAGGTAGCTTAGTCTCATAAACCAGATTTTTCACAACTATTTTGGAAGGTCTGCAATATTTGAGGTCTGAAACCAGAGTTATACGCTCAGGAGCTCTCTGTTAAATGCTTGACATTAGAGAGTTTCCCAATGGCAAATCTATCACATGCCCAAAATGAACAAAGATAGGGACAGCAATCTGTATCTGAAATGGATGATCTGTCATATCAAAAAATGTGGATGAAAATTTGAAATCCTGCATAGAATACTCCAGAAAAAGGAATTCCAATCCCTGCTGGAAACAGAAAGTTCCTGAGCTTCAAATATCAGGATGCCCACTAGTTGAAGGACCTTCCATTCAGCCTGTCATCCACTCCCAGAATGCTCAGGTGATTATTGCCATGGTTTTATAAACAATGAAAGCTCAATTTTGATTTTGGTGGCAGAGTGAGGTGGATGTGTATTAAATCCAATTCAAGCAGTGGATATAACTGCTTTGTATCATTGTCTAATTGTAATAGTCTATGAGAATGTCCTTGGGAGGAGAAGGAATAGCAGGCTAGGTCAAGTAAGAGGCAGCTTAGTTGGTGTGCAACAACCCTCTCAGAAGGACCCTTCCTCGTTTCTTGGACAATAAAGGTGAGGGGAGGAAGATATGTACTTTGAGACCTGCAAGACTGATGTCAGTCCTTTGAGGTAATTCAGACAAGAAGCACCAATCATGAGCAGGTATCCTTGAATTACGAAAACAACTGGCACCAGGGTCCCGTCACTGAGTGATAGGGTTGCAAAACAGAATGTCATGTGACTGCATCAGTTAGGAACAGCAATCCAGGAAATCCTGCTTGCCATTATAACCCTGAGATGCACCGGTTGGTGAACAGAAAACAGAAGGAATCCGAGATAAAGAGCAGAAGTGCTGTAGGGTGATTGGGGACTGAGAATGCAGCTGTAGGGAGCCTTGGGAAGAAGGGCATGGAGTGCATGCGAGTGTAGGGAGGCCCAGGAAGGATGGTGTTGGTGGTGCATACAAAGGAGTGAAGGAGGACACAGTGCACAATTCATGGGGGAAAGGAGAAGGATGCATGTAAACAAAGGCAGGAATGAGGGTCCAATACTTTTGAGTGAGCAAGCCAGCAAAAAGGGAAGAAGAGCACAGTGCACGCAAACAAATAAAGGCCAGAGTAAGTGGGGATGACTTACCCAAATAACTTGCAACCTTCCCCATTGATTTTCCTTATGGGAAGCCAGTAGGGAAGGTCACACATGGTGATCATGTGACCATGGGATGTTTTAAGTGTGGTTGGTTGCCAAACACCCAAATTTTGTTCACATAACTACAGAGGTCCTTCAACATTTGGAGCATCAGTCGTAAGTCCCTTTGTTCGGCACCATTCCCACCGAACAAATGGCTGATGCTTGGAACTGTATCTTTGTTGTAAGCTTACAATAACAGAATCATCCAAGTCTGAAAGAACACCCTCTCCTCTCCCCATCTTTACAGTTGAAGAAAACAGAGAGGGTCTCTTCTGAGAAATTTGCAATACCTCCATTCCTTCTGCAGACTAAGCTGCCTCTTATATACTCATCCTGCTATTCATTCTCCTCCCACTTCTCACAAGGACATTCCCACAGATGATGTAAGTTATATCAACTTCTTGAATTTGGATTTAATACACATCCATCTTGCCCACTCCAAGCCGCCCCTCCCAAAAAAATCTAACTGTCATTATTTATAAAACCATGGCAATTGTCACCTGAACACTCAGAGAGGGGATGATAGGCTGAATCCAAAGTCCTTCAACTAGTGGGCATCCTGGTATTTGAAGCTAAGGAACTTTCTGTGTTTTGGATAGATACTGGATGTGAGGACAGGCCATCTGGAGGTCCAGTAGGGATTGGAAATCCTTTTTCTGGAGTATTCTATGCAGGATTTCAGATTTCCATCCAGATTTTTTGATATGACATATCATTCATTTCAGATACAGATTGGTGTCCCTAGCTTTGTTCAATTTTGGGAATGTTAAGTAACTAGAAGGATGTGATAGATTTGCCATTGGGAAACTCTCTAATGTCAAGCATTTAACAGAGAGTTCCTGCGTGTATGACTCTGGTTTCAGACCTCAAATATTGCAGACCTTCCAAAATAATTGTAGAAAGTCTGGTTTATGGGGAAAAAACTTGGTGGGTTCGAGGCTTGGTTAATGATCTAGGGACAATTCTATCTTTTCTCCATCAGACTCCATGCCACATGGATATTTTTAAACATATATCAAATTAACTTACTTTTTCCAAGTTAAATTCTTGGGTATCCATACATGGTTCTTCAGCAGCCATTTTTGCCTAGTCAGAATATAAAATGTAAATAGTATGTTTTGCTATTAAGTAAGATTTTTCAAATTATTTCCTATCAACGGCTTAAGCTACAACTTGGTTAGAGCAAGAAGATTTGAATATGATGATGGTTACAAAACTCTTAATACAGAAAACTACATTATTTAAACAAACACATCAATGCTACCATTATAGATTAATCTGACAGTAAATCACAATTCAATGGAACTTTTGAACATGCACAATAGACTTGCTCTGGACTTTAAAAAAATTAAATAGAGTATCCATAAATATTAATTTTTAATACTTTGCTTTACTGTCTGGTAGCTTTTGTAAGCTAAATTTTCCTGATAAAAAGTTGTAACCCAAGCCTACAATACATAAGGGTTAAGAATGTAAGCTTTATAGAACTTAAGAATTTAAACAAGAACATTATAAAGCACGAAATATATTTTATTATTATGAATTAAAAAATTACACGCTCTTAAATTTATAGAACTATGCCCTTTAACACGTGACAACTGGAAAACAAAATATATTAGGTAGTCTGCTGAAAAATGAAGAAACTAAAATGTAATTATGTATGCAAAAGCCTTGATTCTCTCTCAGCCCCAGGAAGGAGACAATGTCCAACCACTTCTGATAAACACTGCTGAAAAAATTTCGGGGACTTGTCCAGCCATTTCCCAGGAGTCAATTCTGACTTGAAGGCATCCACTTCCAGCAAAATCTTATTATATCTGAGAGCTGTAGAGTATGGTAAAAAATGAACTAACTATATCATTGAATATGGGAGGAGAGCCATTCAATTAAGCGATTCAATTAAGAGCCCCAAACTAAAGCAAATCTCAAGTCTACAAATAGCTGGTACAAGCTGGTCTGATCAGAAAGAGGTGACTTGTTTAGCAATTATGATGTAACATCAAACAGGATGAGAACACAGATACTAACCCTAATTACATCCAGCAATTTTAGTATTTCACCACTTTTAACAGCATTAACCATAAAATATTCTTTAGCCCGTGCTCATTACCCTTCCTCAGGGACATTGTGAAGAAACGTATCTCTTTGTTTCCAATTTCTTTTAGCCACAAGTTATTATTTATTTATTTTATTTATTTATTACATTTGTATACTGTCTCCCTCCCGAAGGACTCGAGGCAGTGCACAGCCAATAAAAACAGAAATATACAATTAAAAAACCAGATTAATAGAAAGGCCAATGAATTAAAAACCCAAATAGAAAGGCCAATGAATTAAAAACCCAATGTAAACAGTTAAAAATTAGAAATTAATTTAAATTTTAAAAACTAATTTAAAAAATTTAAAACAAATTTAAAATTGGATTGCATTTATTATGCAATCCAATTCCTTGACCATAACTAATTTTGAGGGATCCAATCTGGATCGGACACTGGAACCAGAGGTTTAGTCTTCCGAGGAAATAACTACTGTAATCTTAACTTTGTCAATTCAAACATGGCAGTGTCATGCTATACAAGGTGGTTCTAGAATAAACCCTTCTTAGAGAAAACTTCCAATATAGCGGGCTGTTTCTGCTGATAGAACAGAAAAAAAAAAGAAAAGAAAAAATACCTCAGGATCAATTTCCTCTCCAGTACATGGAAGATATGCAACTAAAGAGAATAATCTGTGGAAATTTTTTTGACTGAGCTGAGTTCTTTTTGCAGGGTGAACTATTGGAACAACAAAAATGCATTCAACTGGGTTTTCTCCCCCCAAGCCATTTTTTAAATTTTCAAAAAAAACCCTTACAAGTAATCCTCAAGTTAAGACCCCAAAATTGAGGCCAGAATTTCGACTGCTAAGCAAGGCACAGGTTAAGAGAGTTATCCCCAATTTTTTGGGCTGTGGCTGTTAAAGGAATCACTGCAGTGAAGAGAATCATGTGGGTGGTTCAGCCATTCTGCTTCCTCCATGGATTTTGCTTGTCAGAAGCCATCTGGGAAGATTGCAAATGGCAGTCACATGACCCTGAGAGGTGCAACCATCATAAATGCATGCTGGTTGTCACTGACCCAAAGTTTGATCATGGGGACGCTGTGCTGATTGTTAAATGCCAGGAACAGTTGCAAGTCACTTTTTTGAGTGCCCTTGTAACTTCAAATCGTCACTAAAAGACTGGTAGTAAGTTGAGAACTATCTGCAATTGCACTAAGAGACAACCTGTTCCTCTATATTTGGACATAACAAGTGTTAAATTAAAAAGGAACACAATTTTCTGAATCGCCTTCTTATGACCACACCTAAATATCAGAGAGGGAAGGAGATGCCCCATTGCGCAGAACAATATCAGGTTGTTTCACATGTTTGGAGTAGCTTATGGTGGCTTACTTGTTTTTAAGTGTCCTAAGCCACAAAGACGTAATGTAGCATGTTAGGCAATAAAACAAGCAATACTTTCAATCTTTTTTACCATTAGCCACAGTACTCAAAGCAAGAGAAAGCTGGGGACAGTATTAGGTAAGTAAGAGTAAGTAAGGCTGAGAATAATTTTGAATTTAAGAAGAAAACTCTTTTCTGCCTGAGAGGATGAAATTTTGGTTTATTTAAACTGTTTGCTTTTGCTTTAAGGAGGTTACATTTCCTGGTGCTAATGAGAAAACTGGGACCATGTTGTGCTTTCTTTCCAAAAGATTGCCAAATGCAAAAATGTGCATTGTGCAAGTGTATTATCATGCTGCAATAGTGCTGAGGAAGGAGGTTCGATTTTTTTTTATTTTTCTACTATTGTATTATTGAAGTGGATGTGTTGCTAGTCTCCGTTTTATTGCTGTTTATGCAGGCTATGTGTTTTAAATGTTGCTAATCGTGTTCCTTGTTAACCACATAAATATATATTTATTTTTAAACAAGAGTAATTACCTCAATCAGTTTTGCACTGGGATAGGTAGCAGATTGAACACCTACTTATTTCTACAATCTGAAGATAGGATTATTTTTTTCATCTTGTGTAAGCCTCTAATGATTGTCAACATGTGCTATAAATTATTAAACATGTGGTTCTATAGTCAGTAAATTGGCATAGCCATTGCAGTGGAGAAATGTATTTGTTTATAGGATTTTAATAATTATTCCCTCTGAATTCTATCTTGCACTTTCTTTTCTTTTTTTTCTGTGAATAGTTTTTTGTTCAATGTAAAATTCTTAATAAATCTGATTTTAAAAACTTGTCTGCACCTCAGAAGCTGATGATAAAACTCTAGTAATTAAAGTCATTTGGCTCTTGCTTAATTCTTTTGAAATACTGGTATTTGGCAATAACAGCAGCCATGGAATTCTATTGAACTACCTACTTGTTTGTGAGTCAGTTGTCCCAAACCAGTTTTGGAACAGGAGGATCCCATGTCATAGTTTTAGATTTAAAACAGGTACTGGGAAAGAATAAGCTATAAATACTGAGAAATGAAGTAGTACTACATTAACCTGACCCAATTATAATTCCCATCAACTCAAGAAAGTTTGCAAGATTGTTGAAACAAAAAAAATACCTTGTCAATAGATTAGATTGGATCACAAAATTGGACCATAAAATATAAAACGAGGAATATTACAGAATTCCAATTAAATTTTATCTCAGTTTTCCACAACTGCTATTTTCAATGGAAGTCTAGAAAGTGAGCGGTTTGAACAAATTTTGCCTTCGCTTAAGAAGCTGAAATTTGAGTATTGCTTTGTCCACTTAGGTGTCTTATTTGAAAGCACAAGCTAATCATAGTCTCCTACTTTGTCTAATACAGAAAATAATGACTAGTAAAAGAGCTTTTTCTAAATAAAATTATTTAGGGCTACCAGATCTAGGCTGTAACCATTAATTTAGTCAAGAGATGGTAGCAACAATATACATAAACGTTTTTTTATTGACTGGATAGTCACAGACCAGACTTGGTAGGTCAATTTCAAGTTGAATTAATATATGGGCCTCTTTTGTACCTGGTACAGCATTTCAAACTCAAAGAAAATTAGAAGCTATAAATTAATCGAAAGTATCCTGATATTGGGGGACGCGATGGCTCAGTGGTAAAAGATGCTGAACTGACAGGCCAGGATCGAGACCCAAGTGCCACACAAGTACCACATAATGGGGTGAGCTCCCTTTACTTGCCCCAGTTCCTACCTACCTAACAATGCAAAAGCATGCAAATGCAAGTAGATAATTAGGTACCACTTCAATGGGAAGGAAACAATGTTCCGGATACCTCAGCATACAGTCATGCTAGCCACATGACCACGGAAATGTCTTTGGACAATGCTGTCTCCTTCAGCTAAGAAACGGAGATGAATACTGCTCCCTGAACCTATCTACTCCTCTTGTAAAGAGAAGAACAAACAGGCTGTGTGTTGTGGCAAAATCCTTATTCCCCTCTCACCTTGCAATTAAACATGATATAAATTTAACACTAAATATATTTATGAACATTGTGCTATGAAGAATTCCCACACAGTAAAAAAAGGCTTGCAAATATTAATTTACTTAGCCAACTAAATTATTCCTAACCAGAGTAAATTTACAAAATGAAAAGCCCTTTCTTTCTCTTTGGTCATATGGTGATAATGTAGGCAGGCAGACTAATTTTCAAGGTGACTTACAATTATTTTTGAGAAATCCCTTTTATAAACTGAATATTCTGCTTCCAAACATGAGGGAATTAAATATGAATGCCTTACCTTTAAGTCATCATTTCCAGGAATTTCAAGTTTAGCTTTCTTTTTTGAACCTCGACCCTGGAATGTTACAATTTCAACATCTGTTGCCTTTTCTTCTTCAGCACTTTTGAATGGGAGTGAATGAGGCGAACTGGAACCCAAGGCACATTTTTTCTGATTAACACTTGCCAGTTCATCTTTCAGATTGTCAAAGAAGATGGATACATTTTTCCTCTTGCCCGAAGATGTGCCAAGTTCAGGATTGACAAGTGATATAGTAGGAGTGTCCACTGTTGCTATTCTCTGTTGAGAGTGTCTCTTCTTGTTCCTTTTCTTTTTGCATTTCTCTGGTGGTGATTCACCTATAGTTTAAAAGCAAATGTGTTCATGTCCTTGTTCCATTCAACCCCAAAAGATCTAAATATTCTATTTTGGGAGGGAGGAGAATTTAAACTATCCTGGATGTTTTACTTTTAACGAACAAAAATCATACAAAACATCTCCCACTTAAATGGGTAACAATCTTATGCTCAGAACTGGGCAGCTTCAGAATTCAATGTTCATATTCACAAATTGCAGTATTAAGTACTACCAGTATAGCCTCAAGTGTTAGCAACCACGTAGATCAGATTTTCTCCAGAATTATATGTCCTCAATCTAGCCTGTTAGATCTTTTAATGGGGCATTCTTTGCTGTTGTAATCAAATCCATCATCTTGTTGCTTGTCTGCCTTTTTTCTTTCTTTCCACTTTTTCCAGCATTATAGGCTTCTCAAAGGAACTGAGTCCTCACATAATGTCCCCAGAGAATTATAATTCAAGCATCATTATTAGTACCTAAAATAAGAATTTGGGACTGATTTGTTCTATGATCTAATTTTTTTTTCTTGACTATTTTTTGTGTTCTCAAAAGTTTTTTCCACTTTTCCCAGATTTTATAGTATTCTGAATACTATATAGTATTTATGGATACATAACAGAATTAGGGATTTAAAAGAATAAGGAAGGTATAATGTTGGAAATAATGAATGTACATAGATATAAATACTTAGGAGTGTGAAGAAATATTTGAACCTCAATGGATATACATGTACCATCAGAAAACAGGATTGTAATATTTAACAAGTGAAATTTTTATATGTTGTATGTAATTGTTTTTAAGAATCTGTATATTTAATAAAGTTTTTAAAAAAAAAAAATCCAACATTTTTCACAAATGATGTTAAGCCATTTTGTTTTATTTTTAAAATATATTTCTTATAAGCTCTTAAACGTGGTTAGAAAATTCTTGGTCTGGTAAAATAACGTTTAAGTTATCTATTGGGAATAATTTGGCACATTCATCCGGGTAGCACAGGAGATAAGATTCTACTTTTATGCAAAGCATTCATAACTACTATCATGGTTGTCATGTTTTACTGATGTTTACATTTCACACATTTGTATGAACTCATAAATATATGAATTATAGTAGATGCCAGCATCTTGTTGCCCTTGTCTGAACATTTTTAAGCTAAATGAACTTGGACCCAGTTATTATTTGTAGGAAAGAATATCTGAAAATGTCTAAGTTCTAGGCTAAACTAAAAAGCATCCCGAAAGAAGGCAATGGAATGCAAATATGTACCATTGCTAAAGAAGCAGAAGCATTTTTGTCTACTCACAAGGAACTGATGTGTTGGGGATCTGTATTTAATTACTGTAATTTTAATTGCTCTTATATTTATAACTGTTTTTAAATTTTTATTTTTATTACATTATACGCCACCCAGAGTCTTTTTGAATACTGAGGTGGGAGACATATAAATTTAGTGAATAAAATAAAATTGAGCTCAATGAGACCTTTTTGTTTTTAAAAAATGTTTTATTGGTACATTTTTCTTTTAAAAACATAAAAGATTCCATATCTATCTGAACAGCCTGTTGTCTGGGCGTAATAATTTTAAGTAAAGATACAACAATAACCATAATCGTACTAATAATCTTAATAAACATATCAATACTAATCACAAAATAACAATACAATTCATTTAGTCATCTTGCAATTTTTTTTACAAATGTTATCTTTTTAAATTCTGTTTAGCTTCTAACCTCTGTTCCCGTTAGTTTACCAATAGTAAAATAAATCCCATGTTAAAAAATACTCTATTTCTTCTTTTATCTTAAGTATCAATCTGTCCAAGTCAGCACATTCTAATATTTTTTTAATTACACTTTCATCTGTGGGAACCTCATCATTTTTCCATTGTTATGCAAACACTATTCTTGCTGTCATTACTACATGCAAAATTAAGTATGTATTCCTTTTATTATACTGTTCTGGTAATATACCTAACAGGAATATTTCTGGTTTCAAATCTGTATGTTGCTTTATCATTTTTTCTAGCCAAGTATATATTTCAGTCCAATTTTTTTTGCCTTTGTACATATTCACCACATAGGATAGCAAGAACCTGGTATCTGATTACACTTCCAGCATTTAGCTGATACGTTTTCAAACATCTTTGCTAATCTCTTCTACCACCAGAGAGATTTTGTAGCTCACTGGATGGTGAGGAAATCAGAGCTGAAGAAGCTTCTTGGATGAGAAGCGAAACGTCTTTAAAGAAAAACCAGAAAGTCCAGTTGCCTCTTGAAAAAGCACCTTTAGGACAACTATGACCTAGATAACTCAGAATCTCCAATCTCCAATACAACTATGAAGGCTGAAGGCTGCTCAGTTCTTCAAGATTTCAATTCTACCAGCTCCCCTTGTTTCCAGCATCCATTCCATTGCGCCAGCCCCTTGTTCCGCAGAAATATTGTTAATACAATATTGAGAGTGGGAGATGGATAAGAATCCGGAACGGGAAAGAAAAAGGGGGAGCAGGGGTCCAACGATAAGAACAGGCGAAAGCAACACCGAAACCCATAATCCCTGGAGAAAAAAATCAGATTCGAGATCACCCACCAAAGTCATACAGGGAACCGAGGACGGTGTCCAGCAGCCCTTCTGCAAAAGCGGAGTCTTCCTCCTGGTCCGCTTTGGGCGACGTTCTCTGCCCGCCCGCGACTCCCACCATGCCGCTCCTTTCCCTGCCCTTCCCCCAAAGGCGATCACCGCCCTGGAAGAGGTTTGGCCCCGCGCGAATACCGTCGCGGTCAAGATGGCGGCGCCCGCAGGGTACTTCCGCCCTTCTTCGAGTGAGCGATTCCCTCCTTTGGCTGGCCTCGCAGAGCAGGACGGCGAGGGCGTCGGCAAGCAGGGGCGGGTGGATGGGTGCTACCGGTAAACGGCGGAGGGAGCCAGCCAGCCAGGAGTGAGTGCAGCCGGGCAGCCCGGCAGGACAAAGCAGCCTGGCGATGGCCGCAGCGGCCGGGGCAGCCGCTCGGCGGGGCTCTGCTGTATACTCGGTAAGTAGCTGCCTCCAGGTTTGGAGACGGCGGCAGCGGCACCGGCACCGGCACCGGCACCAGCCGAAGCGGAATTGCTTCCCGCAGGCTGAAATGGGGGACAGGGAGAAGGTAGAGGCGGGGCGTGCTTGGAAGCCCTGCAGCTCCAAAGGCCTCGCTTCTCCCCCCACCCCCAAACCCTTTCTGGGCATCCTTGCACGTGTAGTAACGGAACAGCCGGTTCCTTTTTTGGGCTAGACGAAGTGGGTACTGCAATGGTTGCCTGGCGTTCAGCAGTTTACAGCAGCAGCGGCCTCCTTTCCCGGCGACCATGGTTCCTTGCCAATATTTAAAGCATATAAACGATAACCTTTTTTGTACTGTGTCGAAAGACACTGTTTGCTTTCTGGCTGGGGATGGTGGGAGTTGTGGTTCGGACAAGCATCGGGCTGGGGAAGGCTGCTGCCACATGCACCCGTGTGCTCTGTCTGATGAGTTGCTTCGCACATTGAGTGGATTCAAGGACCAGATCGGCTTGTTTGGATTTCTTTGTACCCATGTTGTTGTTGATTTAATCACGTTAAAAGACAAGCTTTGCCTTGAAAATATAATAGGGGCTTTAAAGCGTTACGTTTTTTTGGCCATGTATGAAAATAAGCGGTAGGTGTGAAAATAGTGTGTTTGTGTGTTCTGATTCCTAAGCAATGTGTAATCTTGTTCCAAATATAATTTTGAACAGTTTAGATACAGTTGATGTGACCGTCAACTGAGATTCTTTAATCTCAGATATTACCGTGGTTGATAAAATGGACATCCAGACTTCTGCTCAAAATACATAATATGCTGAATGTTCTTTTTTTAAAAAGACATGCAGGAAATAAATAGGATGCAATCATGTATATTGTGGTGGTTAAGATTAGACAGGAAGATCAGGCTAAAATCTACCCATGGCCATGAAATATCATTGGGTGACTTTGGGTCAGCCACTATTTCTTAGATCAGCTAGCTCGCAGAGCTGGTGGTATGCTGTTTTCAACTACTGAAGAAAAGGTGAGAATTAAATCTAACAAATACATTAGTAAACTTTTATTTTGTACTTCATTATATTGCCACCAAAAACAAACCATTAGGGTACAGAGTATTGTTTTGTAATAGTCTATTTCATATTCAGCATTTCAGCATGTGTGATCTCGTTGGAATAATATGAGATTTATCAAATTGCTTACCTTATCAAAAGATAATAGATTGTTGACATAATCATAATGTAGGAGGGATTCGTATCTATATATACTGATGCTTATGATTCGGAACTACTTTATATAACATTTAATAACCACACCTCAAAAATAATTACAATAGGAGTAAGGAATGACATCACAAAACTGATATATCTGTGTGGTCCTGGAAGAATCTCTAGCAACCAAAAAGTCTTGAAGTCCTGACAATTGCTTCTTAGAGGGTTTTTTTTTTAAAGTTATATAATAAATTTATCAAGAGCAGAGGTGAAATTCAGCAGGTTCACTAGAACTGGTAGTAAATATTGTAAGCAGTTTGGAGAACTGGTTGTTAGAAGAAATCTCCTTTTGTTTTTTTCCCACTTTACAGGGTTAATCCTGTAAG
>JAEANM010013183.1:0-14509 GCA_017656035.1 Myanophis thanlyinensis | reverse complement strand
TTTCTCTCTCTCTCCCTCCTTCCCTCTCCCTCTCCTTCATTCATAAAAGCAAGCTTGAGTAGGCTATGTGGACAGTTTCTTAATTTGAAATATATAAATATTTTACCACTTTTATAATTATTTGTCTCTTACCAAGATCCTCATATGCTTCTTCTTTAGTGACATACACAGTCTGAGTTTCTTGATAGTAAGAACAACGATTTACAGGGTGGCACAGGTTGATTATTAGGCCTTGATTTGGCTTTTTGTAGTTGTCAATTAAACTGTTTAATGTTCTGAAGACGTGTCTTGGAGTACCTTCAGATGTCTAAAATATAAGCACATTGAAGCTAAATTTACATTTAATTCAAAAACATTTGAATATAAACAAATAATTTATTTCATACCCAAAAGATAAGTAATTATTGAAATAGATTCATAATGTAGCATGTCTTTAAAATATGCCCAAACTGTGACCTTCAGCATCTTTTTATATTAATAGAGATTCAGAATTAAACAAGATTATTCATCAAATTCAAAATGCATGAAGTTGGAAAAATGAGGTAATCTAAGCATATTCTAGTTTAACATGCTCTCCCCCTTCCTCTTAACATAACTCTCCCCCTTCCAACTGGTAAAACTGTATGAAAGTCTTGTAGGAGTCTATTAAAATTATATTTCTTTACATTTAAGGAATAAAGAATAGATTATACATTTTCTTACCTGCATTATCAAACATCCATTACTTTCCCTGAAGATTCGGTAGGTGTAGATAAGATGTTCATAACTAATTTTTAGAATGGAAAGTGTATTAATGAAGGGAACTGGGAAAATAAAATACACTGAAGAATCTTATGCCTAAAACTGATAACCAGAAAGAGAAATATGCACAAAATGTATACATTTGTCACTGGTAAAAAACAACTGTAACTAATTAAGTTTTAGTTTTCTAGAAATAGGTATCAGCTAAATAAATAGGAACTTTCTTGTGATGTGAAAATTCTGAACAAATATATGAATTAACATCTCGAGAGCAAATAAAAATCTGTTCTACCATTCTGGTAGGAAAAATATATTTATACTGACAAATTAAAAGAGTTATGTTTGGTAGACATTCCAAGTCAGCATGGAATAATTACATATACTTGCCTCTAAATAATTTTTATAACTACAAATTGCTTTTAAGCTCAGTAGCAATGACAATTGCCATCACACAATTGGTTGCATTTGCATTTCTTCTAACTGAATCCTTTCCTTTAACAACAAAAAGAAGTAATTTTAGTTACATAAAACTGGAAGTACTTACAAAACACACAGGCAAAGCGCGCCAGGTACACTCTCACTGTCTCGTACTAAAAAACTTCCATTTATTCCTACTTTGCTCAGTAATTCTTCACACTTTTCTTTAGTTATATTTCCATGAAAAAATTGGAATTCCATTTATGTATCAAACTGTTTGCAGATTAATTCTTAAGAGTCAGTTAAAAAAATACAACCTGTTCTCTGCTGAACTGTGGAACAAAGAATATTTAAACTGTTAAGTGTGCAATCTTTATTCTATGATTTGTTGTTTCCCTTATGCAAAACCTAGGAGGGTAACACAGGAAGTACTAACTGATAAATAGGTTAGTCATCACCATAGCTGTTAAAACAAAGATCTTCATTTCTTTGCATTTCAGTTAGTTACAACAGGAGGTATGCAAATCCTAATCAACTTCTTATAACCCATCTAATACCTGTTTGAACTTCTAAGGAAATATGACACAGGCATATTGAATCTAGCACTGAATCTTTGATATAGTTATAAAACTATAAAATAGTCTGCTGAAATCTACGCTGCAAAAAATGTTTGTTCCGTCCTCATAAAGCAGCAGGCCAATAGAACTGAGATACTTTGCAAAGAATTCAGAAAGAAAGAAGAAAAGATATAAAGAAGGAAAACATAAAATCTGTAATTTCAAAGTGATATAAAAAGATGAATGATATAGTTTGGAAATACCTAAAAACTCAAGAATCCTATGACACAAGAATCAAAAAAGTTACAGTTGAAGAATTATAGAATTTTTGGTTCCATATAAAAATAGAATGAGCTTTTTTATTTAGAATAAATAAATATTTTATATACAATCCTTAGAAAATGAATTACGTGTTCAATAAGTAGAGAATAATTTATGCAGTTAATAAACTTAGAAAGTTTGATTTTGAATTAATAGTTGTTTGACTTAACTAACAGAAGAATAAATATTAATAAGGTACACTGTGTTGGTAACATTACTCTAATAGCTGAAGAGGCAAATTATCTGCATGCGCCAGTCCTGAAGCAGAGTGACAAAAATGAGATTACAATTAAATATAAAGAAGGTAAAGTAACCAGCCTTAGAATCAACAGGGAGATTCTAAAATAGTGCTTCTGACATTTCCAACAATTGGCCAATTTATCTTTAAACATTTTTTGCTATTCTTGATGGGGCAAAGTGGACATATCAATCCCTTGCTCACTCAATTCTTGTTTTAAGGCCCATTTTCCTTCAGAATATCTTCATATCTAATAATGTTCTCTAAATCTATCACATTTGGATGTACCAGTGCTTCCACAATGGACATCCAGACTAGTATTTTCAAATAGTGTTGTTCTCTAATTTTCTCCCATACTAATAATAGAGCGTTCCTAATATAATGTCTTTGAAAGTAACCATGTATTTTACTTTTCCCATACCAAAAATTTAGTAACTTTTGACCTTATCTTAAAATAAAACAAATGCTGTCTTCTTCCCAAATTCCAATATCTTACTTATAAACAAAACTTAAGCATTTCAGGCCTGATCAGCAAAAACCCATTCAAAATTATTGGACACAATAACAAAGCTATTTTAAACTTGATCAAATAAACCAACTTTACATCCCTACCTTTTTACTTTTACTTTAGACCAGTGGTTCCCAAAGTGGGTGGTACTGCCCCCTAGGGGGCAGTGGGATGACTTGGGGGGTTGCTAAGAGGCAAGAGGGGTGACAAAGGAGTGCTCCTGCTGCTGCCATCCTCTCCCACCTCTTTTGAAAAGCTGCTGCCACCTGCAATGGGAGCAAAGCTAGAAAAGTTTGGTGGCCAGGTTATCGCAAGCAAGCCTCTCTCTCCAGAGAAGCTGTGGGAGGAGGTAAACTTGTGGGAGTTGGAAGGGGTGGGGGGGTGGCCGGCTTCTTTACACCATGCATTGGAATTTCTCATGGAGGAGAGAAAAGTGACGAGGGTCCTTCCCGGCAGCTGGGGCTGGAGGCTTAAAGCCTGTCCCCTTAAGGCCCCCCCTCCACCACTTGGATGGTGGGCAGGCAGCATCAAAGCACGAAGGACCACAAATCCTGACTTCAGAAGACTCTTTGAAACAGCACCACAATCTAGGGCTAGAAGGGCCTTTGTGGTCCTTCCTTCCTCTCCTTTTTTTCTCTCTCCCTTCCTCCATGTAGGTATGTATGTATGTATGTATCCATCCACCATTCATGAAACAATATCTCATTCACTTTCTCCTCCCTCTCCCTCTCTTTCTGATGTCAAGTTGGCCATGCCCACCCAATCACATGACCATCCGGTCACATGTCCAAGGCACACCCACCCACCAAGCCACACCCACAGAACCTGTAGAGGGCACTGAGGATGAGTTTGTAGCACCAAGGGGGCAGTGGACTGAAAAAGTTTGGGAACCACTGCTTTAGACCCTTGAAATTATGTTGAACTTGAGTTCTTTTCATTTTTTCCCCGTTGTCACAATTTTTTTCAAAGCTCTACCAAGCCCCTTTTGTAAATCCAGAAAAAAATGATCCAGGTCACTGTTGGCTTATTTGTATATCTCTTTTAATTATTAAGACATAAGTCAGTTTCTTTTGTGTAGCATCTTTTTCTATATTGTTCTTGTAGCCTGTCATTTTAAAATCCACTTTCAAATCAATCTCAGTGTTTGTCTAGTAAAACTTGTTCTTCTCACATCTTTTAAACATTTTTGTTGTTTAAAATTTTTATTGAGATTTATTACAGCATAAAATACAATGAAAATAAAGATATAAAAAGGGTTTTTTTTTCTTCTCTCTCTTTTTTCTTTTACATCCTACATTCCCCTCTCCCTTTTCTAGAGGCAGACGTTCTTAAAATTAATTTATGAGTCCACTGTTCAAAAATATCCTTCATTAAGTCCAATGTTAAAATATTTTGCTCCACTCTGTCACATTTAAGTTTTCTTCTCCTTTAATCATAATCTATAGTTCTACCTCCCTCTAGTGTCCAAACTTCAAAGTCCCATCCTGTCATTGCTAATGCAAACCCAGCGTCCTTTTGAAGGTGGCAATCATAGTTTCAGCAAAATAACTATTCCCTCATCTCCCAGAGCACTAAACCCTTTGGAGACTGGAAAATTGTGGGTAAGAGGAATTATGAAGAGCCAGTCTACTTGCTTTTAACCAAGCCATCTCCACTTTTCCATTTCCTTCCTGGACTTCCAGCATTTGAGCTAAGTTTTCACATAATATATCCAATGTAAGATAATATTACCCTGGTCATTTTAGCCTTGAGAGAGGACTGGGTTGATTTGTTCAACGATCTATCAGTTTGTTTCCTTGGCTGTCTGTGATATTCTTGGGAGTTTTCTCCAACACCATAGTTCAAAACTGTCAGTATCCTGTTCCCTCAGAGGTCCAACTTTTGCTTTCTTAGATAATCACAGAGAACACAAATGCTTGCACTATTTTGATCTTTGTAGGTATAGACACATCACAACATTTGGAGACCTTTTCCAAGGCCTTCATTGCTGCTCTATTAAGTAGGACCCTGTGGCATATTTCTTAACTCCTTGTTCCTTACTGTTGATGGTTACTCCTAAACAACTTTGATAGGCTGAGGGTTTAAAAAGGCATTCTACTAATTGGCTATTCACATCAATCTTATAGACCATATCATCTTCCCATATATGGAACAGATGCTGCAATATTATATAGTATTTTGTAAAACAACTCCAGAAGCAGTAGACAATCAACCAAAAGGATGGAGGATTTTGAAAAGCTACAAAAGTGCTTTCAGACTGTCTAATCCAATTTACTATTTTAAAATAGGCCCCCACACAGGTTCACAGATCTACTTCAGTGCACTGATTTTATCGAAGCATGACATCAACGCCTAGCACTGCACTGCATAAATAGTTCTGTAAATACATTGTATGTGGTTGTCAGTCTTGTGAAGCAAACCAGATAGGAAATACAAACCGGATGAGCTCATTTACTTTATTGTAAAGCTACATTGACAGAATCTAGCAAATCTGAAAGTACATCTCCGCCCCCGTTTCTTTTCCAGTCAAGAAACTAGAAAGAGTCTCTTCTGAACCTTTTACTCTGTCCATAGTCTGGCTGAGAGCTATGCTGCCTGCTATTTGATGGTTCCCTTGGCACCAACCCTTTGCTCAGTCTTCCAAGTTCATTCCCACATACATTTACATGATTGATTAATACAATCAAGAGAAGTTTGAGAGCATTTTAAAGGTTTAACAGATTTATTACGACATGAAACTTTTTAATTTGCTTCCTGAAAGATAATAGAAACTGTTTATGCACATGATGATGGCATGTGGGTTTTTTTGTATGTGGGGAAAAATTTGTAAGCAGTAAAATCAAAGGAAGTGAAACACAAAATGCACCAACTGACAGATATACAATATTCATCATAATCTACAAAAAAAATTCTAATGAGAACAAAAACATTGAACCTATAAATTAAGATTAGTGTGATAAAACCCCTATTTTGATTCATGGCAAATCCACATAAATGAACTAATTTTGTAGTTCATCTGTTTCATACTAACATTTACTTTTGAAATTCTTCATTTACTGTATGTGTGATTGTTTAAGGTTAATATACAAATTAAATATTGAATTTCTCTCCTGTTAGTTTCTAAATATCATTTTAGAGCTCTAATCTATGTCCTTTTTCAAGCTGGTCATTGTATCCTATTCAAAATTCACATTGCTTCTTAATCATAATGAATAATATAGTGAAAGTTGTGCACATGAAGTATTCATTTAGAGGCTGATTTTATTAAGACATTGTCATTTATCTTGAGAAGACTAGGAAAACATTGTTCGTATCTGATTTTGTTTCAATGTCTAATCCTTTATTGTTTGATATGCAGGCTGTTGCAAGTGACTAGGTTCCTTTATTTCAGATGGGACTTGTGACCCATAGGTATTACTTTGAAATAAGGACTATAGATCTGTAAGAGATCTTTTTAGAATTTGTGGGCTTTTTCTATAAAATAATTTGTCATTGTCATTCTCGGTTGATCCCAAGAAGAAGCCCTTAATGTATCTTAGGCAATGTGAATAGAAGGAACAGTGGGATAATGATCCATTGAGGTGAAAACACTTCACAATGGAGAGTAGGAGTTAATTCACTAGAATAGATTTATTTGTGATCAGTCCTGGTATTTTTTGTCAAGTTTGTTCTGTAGTAGCTTATTACTAGATACTAGCTATGGGGAAAAAACTAGATTTTCAAACATACAGTACAGTTGTATGTTTACAACTATTCTATTAAAATGTTATCTCCTTGTAAGCATTTTTCTTTGCTTATTTTGATAAGGTGTAAGGATAAAACTACACCTCACATGTAAGTTATGTAATTATTTTTTCTGGCTTCTCGATTTTACTGAGTAACTTGTCACTAAGTTGTCACCTTAAGTTAGCGATTATAATTACTGTGAGGCAAATCTATGAAAACATCTAGAATGGTTATTTTTAGTTATAGCAGTAGATTATATAAGGTGTGGTGATGACCTACAATTAATTAGGTCTCTTATTGTTATGTTACTCAATAGTTTTGTTTTTTTGCTTCTTTTATTAATCTTTGTACATAGGCTTGTTTGTGATAATTTTTGCTAGATATTGCTGTGCTTGATTCACATACAACATATCTGAGCTGTAATATGTATGCTGATCATAAAGCTTAGTTGTTTACTTCTGCAATTTAATTATGCCATCATTTCAGCTGTCCTTTTATTTTTTTGAGTCTATGACCATAATAACAAATAAATGGAGACATAAATAAGATTTATTTACAAAATTAATTCAGTTTACTAAGTTGTCATTTCAGCATCTCGGCATCCAAAATGCTGTCTCTGCTTCTTGCATTTGACTTTCCTTGCTGCTGGCAGGCTACAGTTCAATGATGCCAAGTGACAGAAATACTCTTTGCTTACCATGGATTTGAGAAAACAAATGTGAACTGGATTCTTAACTTTTCATCTACTTCTCTACTTCCTGTTTGGACTGATACAGTCTTATTTAGCGCAGTTGTGTCTTTCCTTCTCTACTCTTCATTTTGCTAGAACCTACAAAGAATGAAATAGCAAGGCTGCTATGTTTATAACATAGCAAGATGCTTCATCATCATAAATTACACTGGCATGTTAGGTTTAGTATGTCTTAATTGCTGTCTTTATTGGTACCTCAGGGTGTCTTTATTGAGATCTCATGTTTTAGTTGTTTCCTCAGACTTAGGAAGCAGCACTTTAAAGCTTTTCAGGTGCTTCAAACAATCTACACTGTTTGCAATAAGGAGTATCCTGCTTCCTTAATAATAGTAGTACATTTGGAAGACTATTTTTAGATTGGAAGAAAAATAAGCATTGTTCTTAGAAATACAGCACTGAACTTGTAAAAAGAAACAGGAAGTGCATAGGGTTCTTCTCAGGAAAAGACTGAAGTGATGTGGTAGAGTTCAGGCATATAGATTCTTTTAAAAAATTACAAGAATTTTTAGTCATCTAATTTTATCTAAGTTCAGTATAATGATTGCTGCGGAGGAGCTAAATGTATGATATTGGCTTAGGGAGGTACAATTTATTTACTGCATTTGTCCCGTAGCATCACATTGCTGAGAAGACTTGCATGTACAAGCACAAATCTACCTATGAATTGCTGAGGGGATTGTTAAGTTCAGGCAATCAGGAGACACTGATAGTCTAAATGTAACAGATTCTTTATTTGAGGCTTGTAACAGTAACCATCCACTCTACGCAATACTCAGAACTCCCAGCTAGACTACTCTTTATATCTGAGCTGCCTGTGCATCTTAGCTAATCAAGAAGCGAGGTTTTCCCACACTCTGTGGCTTCTTTGCACCAAAACTATTTACAGCATTTTTCCTTATATGGATATTGCACCCCTCTCTTCCCGGAAAAGAATTAACCAATCAACATTAAGTAACATAATCATGTAAGTACGCAGGGCATTGCTGAACCCTGCTTGACCTGCGCAGATCACTTCTCTCAGCTGCAACCTGTTTAGATGGGTCTGCTGCTGCTCCCTGCCCAGCCTCCAGAGCTTTGTGGACTTCTCCACCGGGTGCGGCCAGGCCGACTACCAGAGACTCACTTCTGGAACAATCTGGAGTCACTGATAGGCGACTCTGCAAAGAGTCCTGGTTTTCTACTCCTGTATTATTTCCAACTGGTTCATGCTAGGGGGTTCACTAGCAGTCTGTTCCAACTATCTATGAACTTGGTCCCAATGTCATTTCCATATTTATCTATCCTCTATCTTTAGGTGATAAGAACGGGGACCTGTCACAGTGGTTATTTGTCTGGGAATCCAGAGAGGCCCTTCTGTGTAATTTCAGGCAAATACATAATCACCTATGTTGAATTCCCTGTGAGTATTGTTTTCTGTATTTATTTTCTCTTGCACATAATTGGGGTGCAAACAGTCTAATTTATTTCGTAATTTATGGCCCATTAAAAGTTCTGCTGGACTTTTACCTGTTGCTGCACCTGGGGTAATATGTTGCACTAGCAACAAAGTGTCTATATTATATTGCCAGTTATCTGGCCTCATTCTGGTTAATGCTTCCTTGGCTAATTTTACCATAATTTCAGCCTGACCATTGCTGGCCACATGAAATGGTGCCATTAATGCATGGTGGATTCCCAATTCTGCTAAAAAAATTCAAATGCATTTGCAGTAAATTGTGGTCCATTATCAGACACTGATAATGTCTAGTAGCCTGTGTGTAGCAAATAACCGCCTTAATGCTTTTATGGTGGCTTTGGCTGTTGTTGATGTCATTCTTATTATTTCCAACCACTTGGAGAATGCATTTATTACAATTAAGAAAGTCTGACCCTGCATTAGACCCGCGAAGTCAATATGAATGCGGGTCCATTGCTCTTGAGATGTTTCCCACTCTCTTACTGGAGCAACTGGTGGAGTCAATCTTGACCCCTGACATGGAGAGCACATGGCCACCTATCTCTCTATTTCTTGGTCCATTTTTGGCCACCATGCATAACTCCTTGTCAATGCCTTCATCCGCACTATCCCAGGATGTCCCTTGTGTAACAATTCCAATACCTTCCCCCTCAGCCTCATTGGAATCATGACCCTGTCCCCCCATAACAAACACCCTTTAAGCAAAGATAATTCTTGCCATCTGAGCCAAAACTGTCTCAATTTGTCCTGCACTGGTGCCATGGGTTAACACCTGCGCACCCAGAAACAAGTTTGTGCCAAATATGGTCTTTTGCAGAAGCCCAGGTGATGTCAGCTGCAGCAAGGAGGTTGGGTGCAAATTGTTCGATGAGGACAACAGTCATAGCTGGGGCAGGGCCTTGCACTGGAGTGAGGAGGGGGCAACCAACTCAAAGCATCAGCATGTCCAATTGTTCATTCAGGTCGATGTACAAGTGTGTAATCATATGAAACCAGAAAACAGTCCATCTAGTAAAATGAAGGGATAGGATGGGCGGGGTAGGTTTGTCTCCCGCCAAAAGACCCAATAGTGGTTTGTGGTCTGTAACCAATGTGAAACGCCTCCCATACAAATATTTGTGGCAATGCTTTACCCCTGCTACTATACCAAAGCCACCTTATCCATTTGGCTGTAGTTTCTCTCTGCCAGGGATAGCGTCCTAGAATAATATATGACAGGGGCTCCCTTTCCATTCGGCAGCATATGGCTAAGGACAGCCCCCACCCTGAAAGGGGATGTGTCACAGGCTAAAACTAGCAGGAGGTGAGCATTAGATTGCACAAGTACTTTGTTAGAGAATAACAAATCTTTAACAGCTTGAAAAGCATTTGTCTCCCTTGGCCCCATACTCATGAGGTCTTTTTCCCCAGCAAGTGATATAATGGTTCAGCAACTGAAGCTTTATGGGGCAAAAAGACATTATCAAAATTTAGGAGACCCAGAAATAATTGAATTTCGGTCTGATTCGAAGGGATGGGGGTCTTTTGAATCACTTCTATTTTGGAGTTGGTCAGATGAATGCCTGAAGCGTCAATAAGATATCCCAGAAATTCAACTTGGGATGCCCCAATTTTACACTTGTCCCACTTCAGCCTTAACCCCACCATTTGGAATTTGCCAAAAACCATTCATAAATGGTTGTTTAATTCCCCTTTTGAGCTGCCAGATACCAGGATATCATCAAAGTATGGTACCACCTATGGTATACTTGTTAATAATCAGTCCACAAGGTTTTGAAATAACCTGGGGTAACACTTACCCCGAATTGCAGTCCTGTGCATTTAAATGCCCCCCGCCCCGTGCGTTACTATTGTTTGGGCTTCTGCAGTTTTATCCAGACAGGTAATTGCTGATAAGCCTGTGCTAGGTCCAGTTTAGCAAAGATTCCCCCCCCCCCCCCAATTGGTGTAGCAAATACTGAACCACCAGAACAGGATAAGTACTTTGCTGCATGGCTTTGTTCAATGTGCACATTCAATTCAATTCAATCCTTTATTGCCAATGCACAACATGTGTGCAGCGAAGTTGAGTGAGCCTCCATCAGTACAATCACACAAAGCACAGAAACACAGAATACATTCAAATACAGAATATTTCTCCAGACTTATAAACTACAAAAATATGAACAGATCCAATTGGCTTAATTGGGTTTACAGTGGGGGTTTCCCAGGCAGCATGGTCAACAGTATCCAAAATTCCCTGTGCTATTAATTTATCTAATTGTCCGTCAATTTTGTCTTTTAAAGCGAATGGAACCCGACTGGGTTTCAATCTAATTGGGGCTATTTTGGGGTCTAAATTAAATGATACAGGTTTTCTCTTATACTTGCCCAACCCTTCTGCAAATAATTTGGTGAATTCTTCTATTAATTTGTTGAATGGCTCAGTCATTGTCATGGCATGCACCCCTCCGATGTGTAGACCCAATGCCTGGAACCATTTGAGCTCCAAAAGGCTGGGCAAGGTTCCCTCTAGGACTGTCAACTCGAGTGGTCCTTGGAAGTCTTTGAAATTCACCATCACTGTTTTCTTCCTAGTACTGGAATTTGGTTGCCTTGATAGTCGTTAATGATAGACTTTTGGGGTTTCAAGTGTCTTTTCTGTATTGTTGGTAGAATTCATTGGAGAGTTTTCCACGCTATGATTGTTAATGCAGAGCCTGTGTCTACCTCCATTCTACATGGGGTTCCTTCGATATGTATAGTCACTTTGACTTTTTTAGCCCAATGCTTCTAGTTTAAACAGACTCTTATCTGATGTGTCTTTTGCTTTGCTTTCCACTCAGGTTTCTTTTTGCTGAATCCGTCTTCTGTTTTTCTGGTTGTTGCCTGGCTTTTTGCTTGAAAGGCTGCTGTCAAGTTAGCTCTACAGACTCGTGCGAGGTGACCTTTTTTCTCACACCTCCGGCAGATGACTTCTTTAAATCTGCATGCTGATCTAGGGTGCTTTCCTCCACAGCTGGTGCAGATGTTGATCTTGTAGGGTTTCTGGCATCCATTCTGTAAAACTCTTCATCTTCACTCTGATCTATCTCACCTTCTTCCTTTGTTTGGTGCACAGCTGCCACCATTTTTATTTTTGGTGGGCTTTCACTTCACACCATTTTTGGATTCTGTCTGATTGAAGCCATGGATTTCTGTGAGCTTTCTGTGGCTCTGGAGATCTCTATAGCCATTGGCCATATTAGATTTGGCTTGGCTAATAGTTTTTGTTGTAGTTGGATGTCTCTTACCCCACAAATGAGCCAATCTGTCAGTCTTTCCTCTAGATCTCTGAATTCACATTGCTCTGCGGCCAAACAAAGCTCTGTGATGTAGTCATTTATAGAGTCTCCCTCTCTTTTCACCCTCTTGTTGAATTGGTGCCTCAGTACAGTTCTCGATGGCGCTGGTTCAAAATGTGCTTTTAGAAGGGCTTGCAACTGTGGCCACAGTACCGTGTCTATGGGTGTAGGGGCTGCAAGAGCCTTGGTAAGTCGAAAAATCCTTTTCCTACAATAGCTGAGGAACATCACTCTGGTTCTTTCCTCACTTATGTTTCCAAGATTGTTCACCACTAGGAAACAGCGGAATTTCACCATGAATAACTTCCAATCCTCAGCATCGGGATCAAACGGGGTGTGGGGTGCATGTGCAGCCATTTCTCATTCATTGGTTACACTTTGGTGTGCCCCTAATTCTTTTTAGACCTCTTGTGGCTCTCCTGATCCCACCTTCGTCGCCAGTGTTAAGTTCAGGCAATCAGGAGACACAGACGGTCTAAATGTAACAGATTCTTTATATGAGGCTTGTAACAGTAACCATCCACTCTACGCAATACTCAGAACTCCCAGCTAGACAGCTCTTTATATCTGAGCTGCCTGTGCGTCTTAGCCAATCAGAGAATGAGGTTTTCCCCCTCTCTGTGGCTTCTTCGCGCCAAAACTATTTACAGTGTTTTTCCTTATGGCTATATTACAGGCATTTTAATAGATCAGGGATTTTATTTAATTTAATTTAATTTGTTTTGGTCATAAGAAACTGAAAGCACTGAAAGCAATAGTGCCAATTACTTGTGCTCTTTAAAGTGGAGCAATAATGTCAAATCAGTTTTCTTACATAATAGTCATACATGCTAAATTGCTCTAGGAAAGCATTCGCCAATATATACACCTCTCTCTTTCTCTCATATGTAAGTACAAAAGAAGCTTTAACGTTAAAAAAATCCCTTTTTTCCATCTTGCTGACAGATTCTATAGTTCCCTATACAAGTATAGTTTTATAGGTTTTTTTTTTTACCAGCATAGCTGAAATAGTAGATATTATCTTGGATTAACATAGAAAGAAGGATTAACATAGAAAGAAGAAGATGGCGGTTCGAATGGGCTGTCTGAGAGCTGGGTTTGAAATCCTGCATGTCAGGTGCCTGCAAAAATAGTAAACAGCGAATTCCTGGACATTTAAAAAAAAGTCTAGGAAAAAGAGCTCTGGAAAGTAAAATTATATTTTTTAAAAATGAAAGGTTGTTTAAATTGACAAAGCTCACTGTTCTAAGAAAAGATCATAAGCACAGTGCTATTCTGATTCTGCTATTGGGGGAGAATGGAATTTATTATGGTCATGGTGAGCATTTGCTGTGTTGAAAGTATAATTCTTTCTTTGCAAAATAGCCAATGAATGTTTAGCTTAGCCTGCAAAAAACAGAAGCACTCTCTCACAAATGGGCTTAAGCACTTAAGGCAATACAAACATGTAAATCTATACTTTGGAAGTGGACTAGAAAAGCTTACCCTGACATTATTTTGAAGGTAAGGGATTAACAAAAGGCAATGTCATTCAATTCTACCTTTCAGAAATGAAAATGTGGGTTCTGCAACAAAGCAACTGGGCAATGATTTATGCTCAAATTGTAATATAGTTAAAATCAGGCTATTATTCTTAGGTGCAGGAATGACTTTGGAAATCTAGGGAAATAGTTTGATCAGTATTTTCTTGTTTCAAATAACATAAACATAAGATACGAGTGCATTTAAAAAAAAAAGGACTGGAGGAATACTTTATTAATCTGTCCCTATTGGTAGTAATTTGAAGTAGGAGAAGGACCAATACTTATTCATTGTCATCTTTTAATTCCAATTTCTCCATTAAAAACATTTTTATTTCCTCCGAGGCAGATGAGTAGTTAAGAAATAGAAAAACAAACAAAGAAATAAAATAAAAATAGACCACTGAATTATCATCACCAGAATATTACCATCTGCTTCAGAGGATGTTATTCAGATAGCCCTATTTTACCAATGAGCACTTATAGCATTTATTCTGTGACCAAGACAAAGAGCTCTTAGCACATTGTTTAACACTAGAATAAGAAACAAAAAGCAAAAGGCAATTAGAAAAAGGCAATTTCCAGTAATTTATTGGTTTGGTTGTAAATTACAGAGGAATTATTGTCATCTGCACCTCTATAACTGTCCGGTTTGGCACTGCAACCAATCAAGACAAACATAGACTTCAACAGATAATTAGAACTGCAGAAAAAACAATTTGCTACCAATCTGCCTTCCACTGAGGACCTGTATATTGCATGAGCCAGAAAAAGAGCTGTGAAAATATCTACAGATCCCTTGCATCTTCGCCATAAACTGTTTCAACTTCTATCCTCAAAACAACGCTATAGGACACTGCACATCAGAAAAACTATCAAATCAAATTCAAATTTTATTGGTCACATGCACAGTCATACATGGTACGATATGCAGTGAAATGCTTACGCAAC
>JAEANM010013182.1:0-14509 GCA_017656035.1 Myanophis thanlyinensis | reverse complement strand
TATCTATCTATCTATCTATCACCACAGAGCTATTTCAATTTTGGAAGTAAGTAAAAATGTTGCAAATCCTGCATCAGATTCCACAAAATATTTTGCAATCCCTGTTGCAAAAGAAATAAACAGATGGAAAAGCCATGGGTTTTTTTTTTGTCAAGGCGGATGAAAATGTCTTCCAAATTGCATGATAAGGAAGGAGGGGTCAAATATATTCAGTAATGAGCCCTGCAGAGTGTTTAAAAGGTTCTGTAGACCATCTGCAAAGGCATCTCTTATTTGTAATGGCCTCCAGTTAAATTTCCAGTTGGCTGATCTCTTATTCTCTGTTCTAATTGAAACTTCAGTGAGCCACCTCCCAGTCACTTATCTTCCAGCTTGATGGTTAGGACATTCTAAAAGCTGGAGAGTGATTTCTTGTCATTAAGCACCAATAAATACCGAGGGCACTCTCCATGCCATATTACAAAGCACACTGAGGCCCACTAATAACCAACTGGAAAGCCAAAGTTTGCAATAATATTTTTGCACAGGTTTATTGAGTTCGCTGTAAAAGAATGCAGCTGCTTTCCTATTAAATTTTTCCAAGCTGTTACAGTTTTATTGCCCCAGAATACCATCAAATATTATTCACTGTAAGACCAAGCGGGACTTAAATCAATAGACTAGGAAAGGTCACAGACTCATTAGGAATTTTACTTCTGGAAGCCTAGTTGAAATGAAAATGTGTACATATCGGCCTGGAAAGCAGTTCTGTGAGTTCTGTCTTGGATTTTCACAAGGCTGTTGTCTGAAAACTTTTGATACCTTTGGCATTCATTAAAAGGACAGCTCTTTCTCTTACCTAAAATTCTCAGATCTGGGCTGCAGAAATCTAGATGGTGACCAGATGACTACAGATTGTTGTCTATCTTCCCATGTGATTATAGGAGAATCTCTGCCTGGAACTTCAACCATCCCATTGTGGCCACTATCTTGATTTTTGTTTTATCATACCTTGTGGGCACTTCTCTGATATTTTTTATTTAAATATTATTGTTAGATTATTAGATTATTTTTTTTAAAAAAAACCACTTTTATAAGCAACTCAAGATGGAGAACATGCCTAGTATTCCTTCACCACTTTATTTTCCCCACAACAACAATCCTATGAGGGGGACTGGGCTGAGAGAGCGGGACTGGTCCAAAGTCACCCACCTGGCTTTCATACTGTACCTAAGGTGGGACTAGAACTCACAGTCACCTAGTTTCTATGCCAGTGTATTAATGAGAACACCAAACTGGCTCTCAGATATGTAAAATGCTTGATGCCTATGTCAATATCTGTCTTTGGAACAGGAGTCAACCTCTTACTGTTAGATGGTGTGTTATCAAACCAGCCTACATACAGTATTCTACGTAAAGAAATGTAGGGCCTTGACTGCATTTTACCTCATTAAATATTGTAGTAGATAGAAAAAGTTATTATGTAGACATTTTATCTATAAGATTTGTATTTACTTACTTTATAGTCAGATACTGACTTTTAAATGATCATTTAATGTGATATTTGTTGTTCAGATACAAGAGAATATATGTAAACTTTTAAAAACTAATTAGACTTCTCTTCCCTTCCCTTCCCTTCCCTCTCCTCTCTCCTCTCCACTCTTTGCCCTGCCTTCTTTCCCTTCCCATCTCTCTTCCCATCCATTCCCTATTCCCTTTCTTTCTCTCTTCTCTTCTCTTCTCTTCCCGCGGGGCCCGCCTCCCCTCCCCTCCCCTCCCCTCCCCTCTCTTCCTCAAATTCTAACCCAAATTCTATGCCCCTCTTCATAGCAGTCTCCAGGTTCTTAGAGATACAATTTGTTGATGTCTTCAGGACCGGAGATGCTCAGGAATGCATCTAATGCTTTATGAAGGCAGATGTTCTTCCCATGAACAGCATCTAGTCATAAGGATGGTGTCAGACGGCTCAGTTGGCATAGCTAAGTACGATCAGCTGAATTAGAATCTATAAACTGGAAGAGTGTTTGGCTAGATCAGAGCAGAAGAAAACAGGGAGGGACACTGATTTTTATTAGGGATTACCCTAATACTCGTGCTCTTACAGATCCTCACCAAAAGACGACAAGCAAACCAAAGTGTTAGTGGAGAAGAGGACAGGTGCTCCCAGGGACTGACAAAGGATCAAAGATAGGTAATAAAGAATAGAAATAAATGGTCAGTTTTCAGTCTGGAAAGAGCTAAGGGGCGCTCTTAAAATTGTGTTGAGACTGATTTTTTTTAAACTCCATGTATATTTCAGTGCACATTATCCTATGTAAGGATGATGACATTCTATTGATTAAAAAGAAAAAGAAATCCTTATCACTGCTATGAAACCCCATAAAGTGTCCTAGAAGAGTCAGGCTTCAGCCTTCTCTTTCCTTGGAAAATCTTCAAAGATGGGACGAGTCGAGTTGGTCTCTTTCGAAGTCCCTTCTCCATCGATTTCCCAAAGAACGAGGAACAGTTTTGTGTGGCGAGAATTTGGCTCTGCCTTTCAAGCTGGAATGAATGCCTGGCAGCTCCATCCCAATCCGTCTCGTTAGGAAAAAGAACAGATATTTCTTTCATTTTTCCACCAAAAGAAAACAAGCGCTCTTTTACTTGGCAGAGTGCAAGGTATCTGCCAGCGCTATCTCCCCCCAAAAATCAAACATTTCCTTCAGTGAGTGGGCTGCTCCAGAGGGAATAGGGGGATAACAAACAGCCACATTGCAGGACACAATCTGGATACCTTGGACCCAGTAGACATGATTCACCATCTGGTGTCTGTTTAGATGTCTTCTTTGAAACCAGACGTTTCCTGCCAGTTTCTCAGAGAGACGAATCTACATCAGAGCATTAGAATGTGCTGGGTCCTTTTCAGTGGTCAAATGGGGGAAGAAACCCATGGAATAAAGACGTTCATAATTGATTGCCATCATTGCTGCTGAGCTTGAAGTGCTGAAATCAGCAGGGGCCAAGCAGGATTCCTTCCAGGTGACCATTAGAGTGCAAGGAAAGGAATTCATTGCCTTGGACCATCCTATGACGTTGGACCTTGTTCAGGTTTATCGTTCATTGTTCATTGTGTTGATGTAACGCAACAACAAAAACCAGAGCCGTTGCCACAAGGAGGAGCTGCAAAGCTCCCAGTACATTATCTCACAGTATCGTTTCAACTGCTTATGAAATGATCTCATTTTGATATGATGCTGCCACAGGTAAAGCCTCTACTGGGTGATGTAAAAATGCTCACAGGGCCACAGATTTTTAAAGGAAGAGGCAGACTTTAAAACCATTTTTAATACATCTCAACTGAGCTAAAAAAAAAAAATACAGATGGAGGAGATAGTGGTGGGGTTGCCCAGGTCCAGAGGTGAAAACGCTCTTCACACTTCAAAGTGCATACTTTAAACATAACCTTTGATATGAAACCACAAACATTTTATGAGACATAATTCCAGAAAATTTACTTTGCAATTTTTTCCCAGTTGTTGTTTTTCATGTGGTTAATTACATTTTATTGACAGTTATCTTCTACCTTATATTTATATTGTTATCCTTGGGTGATTTTTGTTTAAATAATCTGCCAAATCTTAGGAAAATTTAAAAAAAAAAGTTAATCTGTTTGTTTAAGTGAAGACCAAGCAGTTCCTTTATAACTCTTTTTTTTTTTAATCTGTCTGTGTAAGCAATACTCTGGCTTTTATCTTGGTTGTAACAGAGGTGGCAAAGGAAGAGAATTCACTGCAAGCATTCATTTGTCTGAAATAAGAGAGCCAAAAGATGTGAATTTCTTGGGATTTGCTCTCTGGATAAACAAGGATTGATGACAAGCATCTGAGTCATCCATCATGAGGTGGGGAGGAATGCCTTGCAATTTCCTTTATCATGTAAACACACTTTTACTGCTTGCAGGTTTTTTTAAAAAGTTTATCCTGAAGACAAAACAGAACTATTTTTTTTTTATCTCATGCACAACTAGGATCCCCAAAAGAAACTATGAAGGTAGTTCGAGCTACTACACAAGTGCTAGAAACAAATGGGGCGTTGGTCTTACCTGATACGCTCCTTCTCTTCGTTGGGAGACATGATCCATTAACATATGGGATTTACTCTATCCTTTAGTAGATTTATGACTGAGTGACAATATAAAAGGGCTAGTGCCGCCCCTTCTTCCCCAATTTCTTGTGAAGTTCCATAAAGATGTTGCCCTTGTCCTCTCTTTCTCATAGTATCACCAGTTCAACCAGGGTCCCCATTGCAGTCTACGGAGGGAATGGATCATCTCTCCCAACGAAGAGAAGGAGCATATCAGGTAGGACCAACACCCCTTCTCCTTCCGGTTGGGAGAGCTGATCCATTAACATATGGGATTTACTCTATCCTTTAGCATGTCTTCTGTCTTGGAAGAGTCACTCTTGGTCAGAAAAGCCCAAGAGAACAGTCTTGTGCCCAACTTCGGCTTGACCAGGGATATGCATGGGGCTGTGAAAGCAAAAAGTCCAAAATGTTTGGTAGATATGAGCGATGGGCAGGGTTGAACTGGATGGCCCATCCTGGGATGAAACATCTGCTCAATGAGAGATCCAAAATCATCACCAACCAACAACAGAAATGCTTCAGGAAATAGCTCTGTCCTGGATCAAAGGATGGTGGGAGACTCATCCATTATGTCTTGTGTCACCATTTTGAGATAGGTAGGCAAGTCTGACTTGAAAATCTTTCCTCAAGCTGAAGGCGATGGGAAGAAAATGGAAGGGTGTATGAGAATTTGTTAACCAGTTGTTAACAAATTGCCTTCAGAGATTGTGGGTTGTGGGAGGCTTTTAAGAAGAGACTGGATAACCATTTATCAGAAATAGAAGAGGTCTCCTGTGAGAACAGGGGGTAGGACTAGATGCCCTCCAACGTGCTTTCCAACTCTGTGCTGTTATTATTACTGAAAGAAAGAGACTTGTGAGGCCTTTGGCATTTCAACAGACAACTGTGGATCTTACTGCTGAGCCCTCCTAACAGGGCATTAACCCAGCAGTGCAAAGGGCAGTGAATTTCCCGAGGCAGAAAATTCAACCCGATAACACAAATTGACTGGCTTTGCAATGGTGCACGCTTTGCTGAACTCATTAAGAAATGCCAATAAGGAAGATATTGACACTTTATGCAACATTTATAATCCTGCCTCCAAGAAGGAGTTTTGAGCAAAACATCAAATGCAATTTGCTCCTTTTTGCCAAAAAACAAACCCTATTATTCAAACCTCCTAAACAACAATACTCTTTCAGTTCCCTGTAAAAACAAGTAAGTAAACAGATAACATTCACTTTTAAAAACACACCTTGGACATTTATCCTTTACAGGAGAACTCCTGAGCATCCAAGCGCGCTCCTTTGGTGACATAAATTAAGCTTTCTGCACATGGACTTCAAAGCCATCTATTATACAGTTCTTATTTTATATGTTGGGGGGGGGGCACAGTAATTAAAGATGTTAAAAGAATGACATTTACTTCAGCCGGGTGGGAAAATATACCCAGGCTGAAAATAAGAAATCTTCATAGTAAGTGCTAGACTCGAAGGCAAACAAGTTGTGGTGTTGTACTAACTAGCCCCCTCTATTCAGACATGTTGTTCTTTTCATTACAAATTAAACTAAAGGGAATTATTTTATGTCCAATTATTTTATGTTCAGCCTCTTTCTTCACATTTTGTTTATGTTTTTTGGCAAGGAGAGCAGTGTGTTTAGTCACCATGGCAACCAGAGGGCCAGGACTGAAAAGATGTGAAGAAAGCAGGAGCATCTTTCCACGGGTGGCTTCTTCAGCTGCTCCACCCCATCATGAGCTTCATGGCGATGAGCTTGAGAGAAAGACACTGTCACATGTCACACCCCTGTTACACAGAGGCCCATTGCCCCCAGGGTTTGGGTAACAAGCAGAACAGCTAAGGAGGACAGGATGATAGTAGCCAAACCAACAGAAACGTTACCACCTACTCACAGAAAGAGCTGTGGGCAGAAGCTGAGGAGAGAGTTGACCTGAGCATTGACTAATGAGGACAGGCTCCAGTTCTGGTCCCCTGTGAAGAAGGCTAATGGTAGGCATGATAACCTTGGGATAGATGGTTCCACAGTGAACCTTCTGCAGATGGTTCTACTCTCCTCTGGTAAGACTTCTCTGGGTCTCCATTATCTGCAAGATGTGGTCAAAACAGTCAAGATGATACTACAATGTGTGCAACCCCCATAAAAACCGATGGAGTTTTGATCACAGTACCTTCGTCTTCATCTTGATGTTTTGGGATCATGCCCCATACTCCCTTGAAATCATCACCCTCTCTTTTAGGAATAGGTTAGATACCTCCAACTAGGAAATTCCCCTTCCCCCCAAATACTCTTGCTCTTGTTATAGCTCACATCCCTTGCTGATGAATGAATCTCTCATTTAAAAAAAAAATGGATTGTTTTTTTCTGTAATACTGATTAGGAGGAGCAAATGGAGATCTGCTCCTTTGAACCAGGCCTTCTCTGGCTAGAGTTTGCATTTAGGACTACTGAAAATCCACCTCCCGCACTCAAAATGCCAATTCCAATTGAGCCCCCCATTAGGCATATCTGTCTTCCCCTAATTAATCTTTGATCACTGGATACAGGCCTCCACCTTTCTGAGGCTACTGTGGCCCCATTTCCACATCTGGTTTCCTAAAAGATTAGGAAGCTTATGGATGAAAATCTGTGGCCGTGTTTTCCCAGGAGGGAGGCTTTCAGAATTGAACCAACATGAAAATGAAATCGGTCCAAGAATGAGAGAGGAAGTGCAATCAATTGTAGGCAAGACTCCTCAATAATGAGGCTCTACAACATTATGTGGGATAATGACAAGGTGCCAGGAAACTGGGTCCCCTTTCTAAGGACCCAATTAGATAAACAGTTATAAAAATTAGGTTGTAAATATAACATAAAATAATGTATTTATATAATTTATATATTTTATATTATAGTTATAATTTATGTCATTATGTTATAATTTATGCCATTTTTATTCCTTCTAAAGAAGGACAGGAAAGGTAGCACTCTGCACAGAAATTACTAAGTGCTGCATCCAGAGACTAGATTCCAAAGGTTATTTGTGGCCAATTTCTAAGGGTCATTTGTGGCCAACTGAAGCTTCAATGGGTCATTCTGGGGGTCAAATCAACTTTCAGGGTTCATTTGGAGTCAATTCAAGCTTCTAGAGGCCATTTCAGGTCAATTAAAGGGTTATTCTAGTATGAGCACTAGCTTCCAATACTTATTTGGAGTCAACTTCTAAGGGTCATTTATGGTCAATTCAAGCTTCCAGGGGTCATTTAGGGTTCAAATCAAACATTTAGAGATCATTTCAGGTGAACTGAACTGTCTGGAATGATCCTGGTCTGAACAACAGTTTCCAAGGATTATTTGGGGTCTACTTCTAGGGCTTGTTGGTGGCCAAATTAAGCCTCTGGGGTACTTTCAGGGGTCAACCCAAACCCTAGAGGTCATTTCAGGTCAACTCAAGCTTCTGTTCAGAACACCAGTTTTCAAGGGTCATTTGGAGTCAATTTCTAGGATTTTTTTGGTGGCTACATCAAGCCTCCAAGGGTTATTCTGGGGTCAAATCAAACATCCAGGGTTCATGCAAGGGTCAACCAAAGCTCTAGAGGTCAACTCAAGCTTTTAAAGTGATCCTGGTCTGCTTCCAGGGTTATCTGGGGTCAACTTCTAGGTTTTTTTTAATGGCCAACACATGCCTCCAGGGGTCATTCATGTGTCAAATCAAGTCTCCAAGTTTAATTTAGAGGTCAGCCCTAGCCTCTTAAGGTCATTTCAGGTCAGCTCAAGCTTTTGTAGAGATTCTGGCCTGAACACCAGCTTCCAAGGATTATTTGTGGTCAATTTTTGTGACTTTTTGGTAGTGAACTCAAGCCTCCAGGGTTCATTTGGGGGTCAACCTAAACATTTAGAGTTCATTTCAGGTCAACTCTAACTTCTAGAGATTATTTGGTGTCAACCTATGTTTCCAAAGTTTACTTTGGGATTACCTGAAGACTCCAGAGATCATTCTGGGTCAACTCAAACTTCCAAGGAGAATTTTGGGGTCAACTCATACCCTTAATTTTATGTCAACTCAAGCTGATTCTGTCATGGACACTAGTTTCTAAATGTTATTTGGATTGAACTTCTAGGAGTCATTCTGATGTTAACACTAGGTTCCAGTGGCCATTCTCCAGTGGACTCAAGCCTCCAGGTTTCATTTGGTGTCAACTCAATCTATTAGAAGTAATTTGATGTCAACTCAAGATTCTGGGAGAATTCTGGTAAGAACATGAGCTTTCAAGTGTTGTTTGGGATGAAATAAAACAAAATTAATCCAAAATTGAGGAGGCCATGTGCCATGAAAAATTGTTCTTCTACCCAATTATTTACTCAAAGCAATGGTGGAGGAATTGTTCTTCCATGAAATAAAAATATTTATCTCCTTATCTAGATTTTGGAATGCAAAAAAACAACAACAACCAGATTGCAACCTGCATCAGAAGTGGAGTAAGATCTCCTGTTGGGGATCAACAATTTGGCTTCTATTGATGCTGCCACTCATTTACCGGCAGTTTCAGCAGCCACTAAGCACACCAATATTGTGAGTGTCAGGGTATTTCTACAACATCTGAATCTTCTTTGGAATAAGTTTGAAAGCAGCTTAGGGGTGTCTTCACTTCAGCTGATCTGAAGCATGGAAAACTGAAAGCAAAAATGACTACCCTATCCTGAACTGTTGCAGACTCCAAAAGAATACAACTCCTTTACACACACACACACACACACAAATGGAGGAGGAAGAATGTCTACTTTATCTGTCACTTTTCAACAAAGACTTCTCCTTTGTTGAAAGAAGGGGGAAAATATCTGGATACCTGCTAATCTCAGACCCTGGCTTTGATTATGCTACCAAGAGGTTTCTTCAAAGTTTTCAAGCTGTCATTTCCCTTCTCTTGCTTCCCTTGAAGCTTCAGAGACAGAGGTAAGAGCCTGCCCAATGGAGGAACATCATTTACCAGCCAGTTAGGATAGCCTGTGGTTTCAATCACATCACATGTTGAGCTGATTCACCTCAAATGAGGTGGGGTACTTAGTTACAGTGGTGATGGGTATACCATTAGAAGACCTGCAAGGTCAGCTTAGTGTGGAGATGAAGAAAATCTGTCTTTGTGGTGGCTGGGGTTTCAAAATGACTCACAGGTGCCATAATCAATAGCAGTAGGAAACCATTCAAAGCAACCATAGTTTCATACTTTTCAAACCGTGGAGCATCAGACGGAACAAGTATAAGCCCCATGCACCCTGCAAGTGCAAAGACACATATGAGAATCTCCTTTGTGATTTCCTGCTCGACCTGGCTCTAGTTTTTTAAAAGAGGATTCTTTTCAGTAGGACATTTTCCAGCAGGCGTGCTGGAAAACAAAACTGGAGACCTTCGCATCGTCTTTTTTTTCCCAAGAATATCTCTCAGGGATGAAAATGGTGGGTGTTTGCAGTCAAGGGTTTGTCTAAAACTGAGTTGGTCTTGCAAAGCCCAAGCCTGCTGATGCATCATGAATGACACCAGGTAATACAAAATACTCCAGCCGAAAATGCTGCTTTCTGACATGAGAACGCTACAAATCTGTGAACTGGAAAGAGATGCTGTCATTTTCTTTTTTTCTAAAGCTAGCTGAAATGACACCAGGGCACATGTTGTTTACATAATGACTTAAAGTGAGAAGAAAAGGGCTTTTTTCCCCTTCCAAGTTCCTATATTTTGGTAAACTGATCCATCTAGTGATTCAAACTAGGCAAGCGCAGGGAGTTTTCCACTACCAAGGAGACAACACAATTTATGATCAACCTAGCTGAAATTAGTCTGTGTGTTCATGATTTGCTTTTATGGTCTGTAACATTCTTTGGTATTCAGTCCAGGGTTTGGAGGCTGGAACAAAACCATGGCATTGCTGGCTCTTCTTCATGAGAAGAATCTCCCTCTGGGTACCTATTTATGGGAAAACAAAACTATGGGAAGAATTCTGCCCAACTCTTCTTTCTGCTTCATATAGGTTTGCCATCTAGTTTTTAAGTTCCAAATCTAATCCAGAGATCCCATGATGGTGGTTTTCCTCCGAACGCTATTAAAACTTGGCCATATTTAACATAAACATGGCTTACATTAACCATGATGAACATAAGGGGATGAGGTGGCTCAGTGGCTAAGATGCTGGGCTTGTTGATCAGAAAGGTCGGCAGTTTGGCAGTTCGAATCCCTAGCACCGCATAACGGAGTGAGCTCCCGTTACTTACCCCAGCGTCTGCCAATCTAGCATTTCAAAAGCATGTAAAAAATGCAAGTAGAAAAATAGGGACCACCTCCATTTGTGTGCCTTTGGCATTTAGTCGTGCCGGCCAGGCCACATTGACCTCAGAATTGTCATCAAGACAGCACTGGCTCTTCGGCTTAGAAATGGAACAACTAACATGTATGTGTGAGGGGACCCTTTACCTTTACCTTATGCTTAACATCAGAGATCATATGCTGCCATGACCTGCTTAGAATAATGATAAAGAATTGATCATTAAATGATAAGAATTTTCTTCCAGCAAGATGTTGGAGATAGGGAAGAAGCCACAAAGTCCAAAAATTAGACCAGATGTTTAGGCTATGAGTTCTGCAGATTGAATGAAGAGACAAAGTTGTGTGGGGATGGCAATGGATATTACCTGATGTGTAGGGATGAGAGACGAGGTGGCTTCAGAATTATCTAGTAACTACTGGAGCTTATACTATTCTGAAGCATTTACCACACATGTTTCCACTTCATTCGAACTAATCTGGAGGATTCATAATGTAGGAGTGGACTCATTCATTGTCTTCTCCATCTAGTAATGTTTTCTCCACCCATTATTTGCCTTGACTCCCAGCTCCAAGCTGTTCTTTTACCAACTTTGTGTCCCACACATTCATTGTCCCTTTCCAGAAACAATTTCATTAGTTCATGAAATACCTTTGACAGAAAATGTATCTCCCTTTATCTTTCGTTCCAGAGAAACTCATCCTTGCTTTTGCTAAATAAACAGTCTAGTATGTTTCGTACTTTCGATGCCTCCCAGATGGATACCAACTCAGAAATTGAAGTACTTGGCTTGTTTCATTGCTGGGAGGCACTTTTAATATTAACTTCTTGCTTCTGTGGCTTCAAATAATTTTGCTTTAGTTCTAACAAAATTTGCTAAGTTAATGTTCCTTAACTCAGGAATGGGGGAAGTTTAAGCAATTAGGCCCCAGTAATAATGCCGGAATGGTAGCTTCATTTTGCAGATATATGAGAGTTGAGACTCTCTGCTTTTTTTTTTTCTCAGTTTAACAATTTGGTTCTTAAGTTGTTTTGGCAGGGAAAGAGACTCGCTGACATTTTTTTTTCCTTTTGCATAACAAGCTAAGACACTAAGCTACCACACATATTATTTACATATACATACAAATACATATACCGGTACTTACAAAATCTGAAACAATTATTAGTTATTTAATCATTAAGCAATGTTAAAGCATTTAAAGATTAAGGACCTGTTTGTATCTCACCTTGATTATTTTTACAAATAACTCAAGATAGCGAATAAATCTAATATTCTTCATCCTCCTACAGTATTTCCCCCCCCCCCCCACAACGATAACCCTCTGAAGTGGGCTGGTTGAGAGAGAATGACTGGCCAAAGGTCACACATCTGTTTTCATGGCTATGGTGGGACTGGAACTCACAATCTCCTGGTTTCTAATCTGGTGCCTTAACCCAGGGGTCCCCAACCTTTTGGATCTCAGGGACCACTAAATTCATAATTTTAAATCCTGCGGACCACTAATATGATCTGCCTAATGACGAACCCCTGATTTAGTGCAATATAAAAAAAATGCAAATAATTTTTCTGTGGACCACCAAAATTATTTCACGGACCACCAGTGGTCCATGGACCAGTGGTTAGTGACCACTGCCTTAACCAAACTGGTTTTCTCAGTCTCCCTCCCTCCCTTCCTGGATGAAGAGATTCAAAGATTTATTACTGTCAAAGATGAATGCAGTTAAAAATGCTCACAAAGAGTAGTTAGGTAAAAGATCTAGACTGAAATAATAACAAATACATAAAATCTATGTTGAAATCGTAATTTGGTATTCTATCACTTGCACATAAACAAGAGTACATCTTAAGCTATAATATAATATTAGTTCTTAAATTGTAAAGATCTAAATCATTGGGTACTAAAAAAACAGCATGGTAATAATATCAAAAGATTTGATGCATTAATTGTATAAAATAATTATGGTATAAAGGATTATTAATCAGATTCTGATGAATCTTTAGTGCTACTGTGGAGAATCTAGCTACCTGTGCGAGCTGTTCATCTTTAAACAACCACTAAAGATAAATGGAGTCAGAATGGCCAGGATACCTATTAATTATTGGGAAAATGAATTTTGTTCAAATGTCTCTATAAAAAGAGCAGTGACAAAGGATGGATCCAGAGATGTCCACCTCTCCGGAATCACAGGGACAAAGCCTTTCCACCAGTGGTATACCTTTAGATTTGCCATCCAGAATAGCTGATGAAGAGGTGAGTTTTTCAGAAGGACTCCAAAAGTAGCTCGAATTCTACGGTGTAGACCATGCCTCAATAGAGAAGGTTCTGCTTTTTTAGAACTCCTAGAAAACAAGGTGGAAGAACAAGTGGCTAAATCCATTTGGTGTTTCTATCCAATGTTTCTCTCTTAAATATTTTCGCTTTAAGGAGGTGCAGCTGTTTTAAAACATAAACAATTCACACCCAGCCCTCCCAGTATCAGATGGTTCCTCTTTTTTCTGGGAATTCTCTGAGTTTCAATATAACTTACTGGAGTTACAAGCTTGGGATTTCACATGTTCAGTTCCTGAGGTTCCTGGTTAAGTGGTAGCCCTACTAAAGCTTGGCTGATCTCTCAAAGCTCAACAAAGTTAAACAAAGATTCTGGAAAGTAGCCAAAACAAGCCCTTTCAGTTTGATTGTCAACCCATCCTCCACAGACATGTTCATGAGGTCATCTGGAGTAAGGCTTGACTATTCTTTGAACTATGAATAATAGTACAGTAGTTATGCATGATCTAGAGAAGGGCAAAACATGACCTGCAGCAAGTAAGAACATGTAGGTAGCACCAAAAGAAACATGCTTTCTTGCTAAAACCCCACCAGAAAAGATGCAGTAGACCAACGGTCCTCCCAGAAGGTGCTATGTGGGCACCCACATGTACTAGAAACTACATTTTTGTCAGAGTTTGCAGCAGCAAACACATTCAGAAGCACACACAAGTAACTGATTCAGCAGGATTCCATTATATACAAGAAACTTCTCTTTATATATAATATAACATGAAGTAAGTATACAATACCAAAAGCAGGGTTTTCCAACGTGGTAGCAAATACAAGCAAAAACACAGGAGGAGAGAACAGTTTCAGCCGCAGAGCTAAGCCATGCCCAGGCTCCTGGCTGTCTCCAGCAAATACTGTTTCAGTTTCCACACAGCTCCCATTGGCTGACTTAATTGCCATGTCTATTCATTGGCTGACCTTGGTACCATGTCTATCCCAAGTCATGAACTCTAACACACTGACAATTTTCCCCTCTGAAACTGTGTCTTGGCACCTTTTGTACCTCCCCACTCTTTGTCATGGCTACAAGAAAGAAGCACTAAGAATCTTGAAAGCTCATTGATCCATCCTGCTGTTCACTAAAGGTGCCCATATGTATTTGAAATAACGGTACCTCTGTGATAGAAGATAAAGCTCCAGTTCAAAAATGGCAGACACGGTGAAGGAAACCATGACTTAGTCTGATGCAGGAACTTCATGATCAACTTCAAAGGGAAGAGGCCATTGATGAAGCTATACAAACACTGAAAAGCTTGACTCTCTCCTGGAAAGGAAATTTAGAGAGAGAATATGGAGCAGAGTTGAAGACAAATCAGAGTCAAAACATAGTCCAGTTTCTGATGCATAAAAATACACAGCATCAAGGTGGGGACTTCCTGTTTGGCTTCTTCGCAGACAGGTCGGAATCCGCAATCGTCCGCGGTTTCGATCTGTGCTCACTGATGGAGCTCCTCGAGCCTCCCCGTAGAGGAGGTGAAGAGGGGAGCTGCCAGGGGTGGGGGAGATATCGCAAATCTTCCCTTATCTGGCTTTAAATCCTTTTTCTGAAGGCAGCTGAAGCGGTGGTCAGAAATGGCCACCTCAAAGAAGAACCAGGCAGGACAAGAATTCGCAGGAGGACAATGTTGGTAAGAGAAAAGCTTGATTACCAGATTTATGGAGGAAATATCTATGCAAAATACCCTGGAATTTGGACTTTAAAGATTAATGTTTCCCCCAAAGAATTTTTGAAGCAGCGAAAAAGAAGCAAATGGGGAATTTTTTTCTTTACCCTCCCATATTTACAAT
>JAEANM010013181.1:0-14509 GCA_017656035.1 Myanophis thanlyinensis | reverse complement strand
CACATCCTTCACATTCTATACAATTGAAAACCCCTGATATTGCATTAATATTGCACTATACAGTAGAATTCAATATAATTACTGGTCTGGGAATAGAAGCTGTTTTTTCAGCTATTTGTCTTTGGTTTTATTATCCAGTACCATCTGCCAGATGGTAATAGTTCAAAAAAAAAAAGGATGCCCAGGATAAGATGGATCTTTAAGGATGTTTTGAACTTTCTTCAAAGCAAAGTGGGAGCTATAGAGATCTTCCAAAGAAGGGAGAGGGCAACAAATGATCCTCTGGGCAATGGTGTTAACTCTCTGTTGTGCTGTCCTATCTGCTACTATGCAATTGGCAAACTATACACAGGTGCAGTAAGGTAAAATACTCTCTATGGTGCAGCAGTAGAAGGTCACCAGCAGTTTTTCATTCAGTTGTGTTTCCTGAGAAGCCTCAAATAGTATAATCTCTGCTGGGACCTTTTGACCAGTGCTGCAATGTGAGGTCAAGGCCCTCTTTTATGATAACACCCAGAAACTTAAAACTCACCACTTGCTCCACTCACTCTCGATTGATAAGCAAGCGCTGGATGTCTGATCTATTCCTTTTATAGTCCACTATAACCTCCTTGGTCTTATTTGATATTAAGGACCAAGTTATTGTCTCCACGCCACAAAAGCAACTGGCCCACCTCATCTCGATAGGCCAACTCATTTCCACCACCACCTCGCCGGGAGATGAGTCCCACCACTTGTTTGCTTTCATGGTGTTTTGGAAAATATAAGAATAGTTCAGAGAGATCAAGGAACATATTGTAATCCTAGTCCACCACTTATTTCTGGGAGCAGCAAAAAGCTTTTAGGAGTGTACCATGGCAACAATTAGGATCTGTTAGGGCTCTGATTTCTCATAATCCTAACCATGGCAGTATCAAAAGAGATGGACTCTTCTGATACTGACAATCTGAAAAGGCTTCTATACATGGACAACACATGCACAGAAGTCTTGTCTGGCTTTTGCAAATCTCAGAGGGAACAACAAGGAGGCTGTGAGGGAATGTAAAACATCTCCTTGACATCAGTTCTTCCCTTGATGAAGTGTCTCATTGAGACAAAACCAAGCCATATCCTACTAGACAAGTATGATGTGAAAATTTCCCCATAAATTCTGTTTATATCCTCAGTACTTTATGGCATAAAGAACAAAAGAATCATCATGAATCAGGCACACATATTGTGTGTGTGTTCAGCAAAAAGACTCTTCTTTTTATACTTGGAGTGTTAAAATAACTGAAGAGTGAATAAATGACATCAAAGTAAGATGTTCCCAAGGATACAATCAAATCAAAGGAAGTCATCAGCATAGAACTGCTGGGTGTGGGATCAACTTTGTTGATGATGGCTTATTGAATTACTGTGTCTTTATATCCTATTTGTCTGCTTTTCTGCCCTACTGATTGTGACATTCCTTTAAAGATGGAGACACATACTTTATACACGTTGTGTACACTGTATGTATAAAGGCTTCTTGAACCTCAACATAACAGAAATGAAAAGCATGCATTCACAGCACACACAACCAGTAAAGCAAATGCTTTTTATATTTACTTACCTTTGTGCAACAAAATTTTGTAGTTGTGTGTAAGAGGCTCACTCTCTCAACTGCATTGTCATGGTCTGCCTACCTACATAAGCTATCAATGATGTTGGTCCATTGGGGAAACAGAAATTCTATGGTCTTTTATTTCACTGCCCAACTCGGTAATTTCATAGGTGTGAATTCTAAGGTGCTGTTTGTATTGAACAGAGAAGTTATAATTAGCAATGGCTGAATCTATGGTTATTGGTTGTTTTTAATCTGTCATTTCTTCAATCTTACATTCCGATCTCTCTCTTCATATCCTTTTTTAAAGAATGTTTTTTTTCTGTATGCATTGTCATCTATGTATATTACTTTCATAAAAATATGTTGTTTCTGTTCCAAACTTATTGATTGGAGTCAAATATATAGTCACATTTATGATGGACCAGTACTTTTAGGATGTAATGGAGAGAGGATTTCATCTAGCTAAGACATTATTCATAGTTTTGTTCAATAAATTCAAAAGAGAAATAAAAACAGGATTATTATTGTCATCCAGCATCTGTTCTCCACATCTACAGCTGGATGTATAAAGAGAGCTAAGAAGTGTCTCTATATATAGAATCTTGAACCACAAAGAGTTGCTTGTTTATTGTGCTGCACAAAAACATACCAGTCACAATCCAGCAGTATAATAGTATGAACAAGTGTGGGCTATCATGGGCAAGCAAGATAGTGCTATGGAAAAAAAGTAAATAGGCAATCAATGTTAAGAAGAAACCTATCAATGTATTACATGAATGATCATTTGGTTCCAATTTGTGAGAAAAATGGAACACTGTTACAGTGACAAAGAAGTTTATATAGAAAGAAAATTATATTCCTGATAGCACAATGGATTGTTAGTTTTGTGAGCTTTGTGTTGACTGACTGCTGTTTTGGCAATTCTTAGAAAAATCCTGCCTTAGGATTTTGTACAGAACTGAGCAGAGTCTTCCAGTGAAACTGTTAACTTCTAAAGGACATTAGCAGAAATTTTTAATTGCTAGCTTAGATGGAATCTAATCAATCAATCAATCAATCAATCTGTGAAGGGATTAGCAAATTGGTTGGTTTAACACAGGAGAAATATGTTACCAGATTTTGCATTTATCCAATCAGGGATGGAAGGGATGCTAATTATTCTTGGTTTGGTAGCTATCAATAGAATAAGCATTTTTCATGTGTACTTAGGATAGCAAAGTGGGAAAAATAGTTTATGCTTGTGTGACTTTGGGATATTGATGGGGAAATTTTTAATTCTTTTATAATGATAATATCCAGAATGGCCAAGCTACCCTTTGTCCTTAATGTTGCCATTCACACCAGACACACAGTCTAGCTTTTGCAAGATCACTGTTTCTCTAGAGAATATGTGTGAAGATCCTTTTAAAAGAGATTCCAACTGTTGATTGCCTAAGGCCAAATCAAAGTACATGTTAGGTTCATGAAGAGAAATATAAGTGCATTTTTCTAAACATTATTATTTTTAAATGTACAGACTTACAATTACAATTGAATCCAAAATTTCTTTTGTTAAGTGAGACATTTGTTAAGTGAACTTTGCCTCTTTCCTGCCTCAGTTGTTAAGTGGATCATGGCATTTGATAAGCTAGTAACCTGGTTGTTAAATGAATCTGGCTTTCCCATTGACTTTGCTTGTCAGAGGGTCACAAAAGGGGATCATGTGATTGTGGGATACGGCAATAGTCATAAATATGAACCAGTTTTGAAGTATTTGAATTTTGATCACATGATCACATGGATACTAGTGTAAAAAGTTAGCACCCACCCCTATCCTACAAGAATGAAATATTCTAGAAAATATTAAAAAGGCAGAATATTATATTTCCCTGGATGAGAAAAGGAGAAACATGCTCTTGGAAAGCAGCCCCCACTTTTCTTAATAGCCCCAGAATGATTGTGCCATCCTATGTATAAAACAAAAGGCCTTCAGCTCCAGGGTGATAGGATTAGCCCTCTACCCATCTGGCAGCAGGGCTCATTGCATTGTGAAATCACCTGGGGACATTACATCACCCAGCAAGGTTCAACCAAGCCTGGGACTCAAGACAGCCTACAAAGTTGGCTAAGACCCCCTCCCCCTGGGAGTCTGACAACCAATCAGAATATTTACCCTTGCCACTGGAACAGGAAACACAAGTTCAAAGCCCAAGAGAGGCTACAAATCTCTCTCTCTCTCTCTCTCTCTCCCATGTGCTCATTTTGACCAGGACCTAAAACCATGTGATCCTGTCCACCATTAAACTATTCTTCCAAGCAGTCTCCATGTTTCCCTTGTTTTTCTCCCCACTTGGAACTGAACCCAGATGCATATTTCTTCCAACATAGGAAAGGGTGCAACTCATTTTTTTCAGTGCCATTGTAATTTTTAGCAGTCACGAAATGAGCTGTTGTAAGTCGAGGGGTACCTGCATTCATCTCATTTATTCTGTTCTAAAAGTTGCCTTGCTCAGAGATGTCCACAAAAATGGTCCCTGGCTTCAGAATAACAGACACTACCGGTGGTGGGATTCAATTTTTTTTACTACCGGTTCTGTGGGCGTGGCTTGGTGGGCATGACTGGGGGCGTCATGTGACTGGGGGGGGGAGGATTTCTGTAAGCAGGGCAATAAAGATTAGGCTAGAAACAACACCAGAATGTTTCTTTCCTGCCTTCCTGACAGGATTAATCCTGAAAGGGGAAAAAAACAGAAGGAGATTTCTTCTAACAACTGGTTGTCTGAAGTGCTTATAAAATGTACTACCGGTTCTAGAGAACCTGCTAGAACCTGCTGAATTTTACCTCTGGACATTATCAAGCAACTGTAGCTCAGGCCTTTTTTTTATAGAGCCAAGACATGTTAAAAGACTTGGCTCGCCTGGTCACCTAAGATATCCAAGGCTTACAATTACTCATACATTTTCTTCTCTGAAGGAAAACTTTATGTTCAGGGTGCTAAATATTTTTCTGATTTCTTTGGCGATGCAAAAGGTGCTACAGAGGGTCTTTTGTTTTCAATCACATATCTTTTAATTAGTCTGCATCATTCCATGCTTTTCGTACTTGGATCCGAAATAGCATTAAGGTAAGATTGAAATGGAATTAAAATGTGGAAAGTCAAATCACAAACCAAGACTGCAAATCGCAATGGAAATGATTGTACCATGAAAGACATGAGATTTATGCCCAGTCTTTGGCCAGCCTCTTACGAAATAAGGTTAAGAACCTCATAATTTCCCAGAAATTCTCTTTGCTGCTGAAACAAATCGTTACAGCAAATTCTCTTTCATCAAATTGATTGAGAACCGTTAGGAAAAATATTTCTATCCTCAACAGGGATTTGCATAGGGTCTCTTGTGTAATGGTGTGTGCGGGTGGGGGTGTGAGTGAAATGACTTGGGGAAAATCCAGATTTAACAAAAATGACAAAATGTTTCTGAGACTCACTTCCCTATTCAACTGAATGTTAGTGATGTGCAAGCATTTATGTTCTGTTCTGTGAAAACAGAAATGAACAGGGATGACCTGTCCTTACCCTTTTTCTTTTCTCCCTGCCAACGGGTTAGGCTTTTGAATGATTAAAAAAGTTCATGATCTCAAGCAAAGCATCTCTGATTTTACTGGAGCACTTCAAATTAATACATTAGAGCAACTCCAGTAAAACTTTAGCAAGAGAGGAAGAGAAAAGAATAAACAATGAAGACAGATGCATACATGAGGGAAGCCATTGGGCACCAGGCCATCTACAGCTCATATTTAGGGAAAAGTTGCCAGTTTTTATTGATCTCTGGCATGTCTTCCAACCTCAGATAACAATCATTCACAAATGAGAAAAATTCTAATGGCTCTACAGTCACTGACATATTTGTCAATAGTGGCAATTTAGCCTGTCCTAATGGAACCTTTTTTTATTTCACTAACTCGGATAAACCATGTGGTCACTTTGTATAACTTTCCAGAAACTGGTCCTGCAGTAATAAATCTTGCTTTTCCCTCTTTCAAAAGACTCTGATAGATTAAAAAAAATAAACGTTCTTTAGTCTTTTTATTCCTTTGCCTATTATGATAACATAGTATAGTCTGGTCAGGACAATAAATGTTTTTGAAAAGAATGACCACATTCCTGTTTACTCTATGGAAGGAGTGGTGGAATCTATGTTGACACATGAGCCAATTTGTCTCCAGGGTCAGGAGCCACATATCCACTCAGATAACCAAGATTTTAGGAGAACATTTGATAGAACTTCCTATAAGGCAGGCCTAAAAAAGGTTGAGTCTGTAGTCTCCCAAAAGAAAATCTTGATATCTGTCAAGCCTAAGTTCCAAAATAGGATGAAATTGGTAGTCACATAATGCATCCTATGTCCATATAACTAAAAAAAAACATCACTCAAGATAGGCACTGTGCAAAACCAGAGATATCCTCCCTCTTCCGAAAGAAGGAAATTGTGTAAAACCCCATACATGGGACTATGACATAACATAACATTTGTGTCTCTCTGCTCTGACAGCTTAAGAAATCTGGATACAGACTTTATAGCTTTTCCTGCAACACTCATAAATGCTAGGATCTGAACTGTTCTTACAGCTAATGCTCTATATATAGTGATTTAAAATGTAAAGGTCCTTGATCTCACTTCCCCATAGGTTTAAACACTATAGAATAACATCTGGCAACTTACATTTGAAAAGCCGCAAAGATGCTCAAACAAAAATAGTTAGTTTATCTCTTGGTGATACTCAATGTATCCCAAGGCTAGTCCATTTGTCCTCCACACTCCAAGTCTTTAAGAAAATGGCTAAATCGAATTTTTTTCACCAAGCTTTAAGTTGTTCATTAAATTTAATTGTTTTGATAAATATACATATTATTTAAATTTTGGGTGTTCTATCTTCTGTCTTATTTGTTTGTTATAATCCACTTCTGCTACTTCAAATAAGCAGAAAGCAATGGATACACTTAAAATAATAATAACAATAATGTTCACTGGAAGTTCTGTCAAAAACTATTATGTGCCAGAAATGAAAAATTGGTGGGAAAATTGGAGTTGAAAAAAATAGTTGAAAAGGAGCAAGTTAAACTATTTCCAAATACAAATTGATAAAGACTTGGCTCATAACACACCACACTCTACTGTGCCTGAAAAAAAGAAAGTGTGGATAATTGATGTGACAATACCAGGAAATAGTAGAATAGAAGATGGACAATTGGAGAAGATGACAAAATATCAAGATCTGAAAAAAAAATGTCACAACCAGCCATGGTGATTCCAGTGGTTATTGGCACAGTGCCATATAAACAAATCTTGGACAGTACTTAGAAAAGATGTGCATTGATAAATTTCCTTTTCTTTCTGTATAATTTTATTTAATAATTAAAAGTAAACATGAAAAAAAGTTTTCCAACTTTCTTTAGATTTTTATAGATATAAATAAAAAAAATGCATCAGACTCTTATACCCTAAGTTTAACATTTGTCTGTATTGTTTCCATATAAATCCCAGCCTTTTCCTTCATCAAAGCTGTCAATCTTGCTATCTCGGCCAATTCCACCAGCTTTGGAAGGAAGACAATTCCTTCCTCTGTTGTGGGCATTTATAAATCCTTCCACTTTTCAGCATTTAGGAGAGTTGCTGCTGGTATTATGGTATATATAAAAATGAAATTTCATAAGATGTCTCTGTAGTTAAAAATAAAAAAGGCCTCTGGTATCCATTGTATATTCATTTTTAAATTCTTCTGTATCACAATACATAATTGATACCAATGTTTTCTACATGTCCACAACAGATGAAAAGATGTTCTCCCAGTCTGATTAAATTTTCAACAAATATCTGAAATTCCTTTATATGTTTTTATTTAAAATTGTTGCCTTGATAAAATCTCTCTCTGTCAATACAAAATACCACACTGCTTGGATGTGCACATATACAGTACCCATGCTGATACATTATGACATTGTAGAGTCTTGGGAAGAATGTAATCAGTATGAAATATGAAGGCCAATACCAGCCAAAGAATTAGCAGATGTGATTTCACATGTTTATATATATAATAATAATAATAATGCAAGGATTAAAGAGAATGAAAGTTGAAGAAAGAAATAGAAGGGCCAAGCCTTAAAAATAAATGAATACAGCACCAGAATTGAGAAAACAGCAACAGAATGCAACTGGCATCTCTTCAAAGAAGCTGGAGAAACAGTCGATTGCCTAATTTGTTGTTGCAAGAATATTCCATAGCCTGGCTACAAACAAGAGCATATTATGGTAACAAAAATGCTGCTGTGGGAGATATGGAAGAAATATCATATGCCTGAAAACAAGAACTGGTAGGACCTCAAAATAGATAAAGTAATAACAAAGCAAGAAGCTAAAATTCTCTTGGAAGAGCACTGGCCACATAATACCCCAGACCTAACAATTGTTGATAAGAAAAACATAATAGTCTGAATAGTGAGCATGGCAGAACCTGGAGACAGCAGAAGAGAAGAGAAACAAGTGAAGGGAAATCACAACATTGAAAAAAAAATCTGTGAATGAAAGTAGAACGACTGTGTCAATAGAAAGCAAAGATAGTGCCAAAACTAATAGGGAGACATCTGGAGCCACACTTAAACAACATCAGCATTGACAAAATCCCCATCAATCAATTGCAAAAGGTTGCTTTATTTGGAACAGCTTACGTTCTGCACAATTGCTGTAACACTATAAAACATGAACATCTGTCTTTCACAGGTCCTTGGGAAGGGCTTGATAGATGAATAATTTTTTTCCAGAACATCTGGCTAAATAATGTGACAAAATAATAAACTTCTGTAGGGTGCCATTCTCTCAAATGCCTTCACTCTGGTTACACACACACACACATAAATACCTGTGTATGTGTAAACACATACATACACGCATACACATACATACACCAGAAATATTTCCTCAAAGCAAATAGACTTCCAGAGACACTGGATGGAGACTATTTTAGCACTTAGAACTAGCATTTTAAAGCCTTGGTTAGCATGGGAATGTTTTTATTCTTGATGAATGCTTTCTAGCCTTTAATCAATGGTCTTTCCTTTTTCTGGAGAGAAAATACGACTCTGGGGATGTTAGGAAGACATCATAAAGTAAATATAGATTGCTTTTAATAGTGCCACATTTTCATGCATGTTTATGCAAAGGCTTTCATCCTAAATAACATTTCTGATTACAGCATAAAAAGAAATCGGTGAGTGGAATATGGAATCTGCATATACACTCCTATCCACCAAACACACAAAAAAAATGCCATTTTAAACCCAGTACGGTAGTTTCTAGCCAACATAAAATTCTACCCATCTGAAAACCCAAACACTTTGCAACAAAATACGTCCAACAGGCTCAAGAGAGCTGTTCATTTGTCACACTTAACAAGTTTTCAGTGTTGGTAAGAGAAAATGATTTCTATCTACTCAGCTTTGTTATCAAACACCTTTCTTTTCTGTGGTACAGTTCAATGAAAAGGTACATTTTGTATTTCATTGGTGCTGTCTCCCAAAGCCAATTTCCTCCCTCCCCATTACAAGGTGAACTTTTTTTTTTTTTGCTGCCTAGCACAAAAGCCACTGCACAAACCTTATCTTGCTATAATTAAGCATGTCTGAGTCCAGGAAGTTGTTCTAGAATACTTTTCTTTCTTACCCCCAAAGCGGTAACAACCACAGCACAAAGACATCTGCTCAATTTCACTGGATTTCAGCAGCTTCATTCATGTGGAAGGAGCCCTGTGCTGGGACATGACATCTAATTATGTTGGGAAAAAACAAAAGTAAAAGTGAGTCTACATAAATCTGTTAGGTTTTTTTTTTTTTTAACGAAAACTTAATATTCTAAAACTGTCTGAAAATTGGCAATATACCAACTGGGCATACAGGTTTGAACTAAAACATGTGAAGGATGGCTACAGGAACTGGGCATGGCTAGTCTAGTGAAGAGAAGGACGAGGGGAGACATAATAGCAGTGTTCCAATATCTGAGAGGCTGCCACAGAGAGGAGGGGATCGACCTGTTTTCCAAAGCAGCTGAAGGTCAGACAAGGAATAACGGATGGAAATTGAACAAGGAGGGATTTGATCTGAAAATAAGGATAAATTTTCTGACAGTGAGAACAATCCATCCGTGGAACAGAAGTTGCCTTCGGAAGTTGTGGGAGCTTCATCACTGGAGGCTTTCAAGAAGAGACTGGACTGCCATCTGTCAGAAATGGTGTAGGTCTCCTGTCTAGATCTATCTATCTATCTGTTCAGTTTTAAAAGTTTCTTTGTGAAATAACTATGAAATTCTATGACTCATGAAGATTTTGGATGCAGATCAAGCTTTATATAAGATCCCAGCTCACAACAGACCTTTAGTTTCAGATCTGACTTTTAAACTGCATAGCCTCTGACATTCAGATCAATAAAATATCATAATCTGATTTTATGGCCAGGTCATACAAAACATTAGCCTGGTGGTGCTAAACTCTCTCTAAATAATAAACTCAATCAGAATAGATCTTTTTAAGAATCAGAAGACAGTGGACTACATGAAAATAGAAAATCTAGCACATTTTACAGGTTTAATATTGTCATAACCCAAAGCTGGATGCCAGATGAAAGTAGAGAAAATACTGGTAATCTCTTTGATATGGAAATTTGTATTTTTGTGCTCCCCCACCATCATTGCTATGCATTTTATTACTTTAAACTTCAGAAGTATCAAGTGACAGTATTTTTCCCCTTTATATCTATGCAAGTCATTCAGAATGTTCTCCTCAACTATGCCTTCCTTTCATTCTTTTGCATATATTTTTTTAATGATGTGACTAATTGATGCTGGGTTCTCATCTTGCCATTCAAGGGAAACAACATGCTTCAAATCAAAGGATTTCAGGATTCAGAAGAACCAGATTGTCTTCAAATATAATTTATGCTCACCCCCTAGGATATATGCTGTCCTCCAGAAGGATGAAGTAGGTGCCCTCACATTTCTCTTATCCTCCTTCAGTAGTTGATCTAAAGTCCAGTTGGCCCACTACAATATTATTTTACTGCATTTTGTAGTAAAAAATCCTCATTCATTCTTGCTCTCACCCACATATTATATTGATTTAGCCATCATAAGCATCCCTTGGAGGGCAAGTCACAACTGTGAAATGGACAGCCACATAAATCATGTAAATAAAAGTAAATTAAATAAAGCAGAGCCAGTGACAAACACATATTGCAATATTGTGATATAAATTCCACCTCTTATGTATGACACATCAAAGCAACCTTGAGAGGGTGGAGCTCAGCTTCTGATGATATCCCAATGCACAGTTAGGAAGGGATGCTTGAAAAGTCCTTTGCTGTGTACAGTAAAACTGGAGAACTAATGAAAACAGGCTGCATGAAGGATCTGGGTATGTTTAACTATGTAGAAGATGATTGAGTAGATATATGATAACAAACTTCAGTCCACAGAAGAAAGAGTAAACTGAGTCTCTGTGACCCCCCCAAAGGAAATGTAACCAAATTTAATGGGGTAAAATTACAAGGATGGAATTCCAAGCTGGACATCAAATAAAACTTCATAACTCTATGAACTGTGAGCCAGCCACTAGAGGACTTCAAAGAGCGCCTGAATGATAATCAATCAGAGGTGCTCTAGTATATCTTGGGTTGAGCAAAAGATCACCGCTAAGATCCCATCCAAATCTATAATTCTGTTATTAGCTTGTATGCTATATATACAGTACTTAAAAATATAATCCTGCTGGCTTCATTTTAAAAAATTTAGGTGGGAACATGTTTTATGTTAAGAAACTATATTTAAAAAGGTAAAGGTTCCCCTCGCACATACGTGCTAGTCGTTCCTGACTCTAGTGGGCAGTGTTCATCTCCATTTCTAAACTGAAGAGCCAGCGCTGTCTGATGACAATTCCGTGGTCATGTGGCCGGCATGACTAAATGCCAAAGTCGCACAGAGCGCTGTTTACCTTCCCACCAAGGTGGTTCGTATTTTTCTACTTGCATTTTTACATGCTTTCAAACTGCTAGGTTGGTAGAAGCTGGGGCAAGTAAGGGGAGCTCACTCCATCATGTGGTGCTAGGGATTTGAACCACCGAACTGCCAACTTTTCTGACTGACAAGCTCAGTGTCTTAGCCACTGAGCCACCACACATTACCAATAGAATAATATGGGATTTGGTTAATGTTTTTGTTTGAGGAGGGATACCCTGTAAGTGCAGTGAGGTAAGAGTCTAATGTTGATACAAATGCAAAACAACAACAACAACAGCCCAGATGCATGTCATAATCCTTTCTAACAAATCCATGCTTACAAACTGACCAGACTGTTTTTCCCCATTACTGAGTATGTCATGTGGAAGAATTCTTTTTCAAATAGAAATATCAGCATGCCCATTCTGGCCTTGAATTATAGGTGATTCCAAGTGCTGTTAATAGTTATGAATATATTGACTTCAGAAGAATATATGGATCTGTCTATGGATGTGACATCAAAAGTGAACAGAAGCAGACAAATCAGATCTGGGCATAAGGCTGCTAAAATGACATCAGTGAAGGACACTAATCTATTTCTGACTCACACAATATTTAATACCATAAAGTAACCATACAGACTTCATTTTCCAAGTCAGAAAAAAAATACCTAAAGTTAAGACTAAGTTGTGTGAATAAAAAATATCTGTGATTTCTTTAATGGGACACAGATTAAATGTGTTTTATGCCATTAAGAGTGTGGGAAACAGAGCAGATGTCATGAACAGTAGGATATACTAAAGGCGAAGGGCTGCAGGAACTACCCATCCTTGGTGCACGAATTCAACTAGATGCACAAACTCCAGCGAGTATAATTGGAACTTCATCTCAGCATCTGTCTGGGAGAAAAGCAGTAGGGATAGATTTAAACGTTCCTCTGCTTCTTCTCCATTGAGTAGTGGGTCCATTGAGGTCACAAGTGAATAAAAGTCTGAGATTCTTACTAGCCTTATGACAATAGAATCTTGGTAGATGAACAATATAACTAGCAATATTTTTGGTTGGTGTTTTCCTCCTGCACAGTAGAAGCTTATAGTGTAGCCAAGATGAATGGAGTGTTAATGCAGTAAAAAAAAAAGCAACTGAAGTAATATGGCGTAGGGCCAAGTTATCTGTAGGACTGCCTTTCCCCAAGGACATCTACCCACCCTACCAAGTATGGTGGGCGTGCACCTAGACCAGTGTTTCTCAACTTTGGCGACTTTAAGATGTTTGCAAAGCTGGCTGGGGAATTCTGGGAGTTAAGATGTTCTCCAAACATCTTAAAGTCACCAAGGTTGAGAAACACTGTCCTGGACCCTTCCCCTAAATATAGCCATTTGACAGGAGCTAGGAAAAGTGTTTTTTCCATAGCAGCCCCTGCCCATTTTTCCTCCTGAAGTCCAGTAAGCCTCTAATCTTCTAAGCCTTCCAGAAAGCTTCAAACACCTGTGTTTTATCCCAAAAACTAGGATAAGCTTAGATGAATGCCAGTGGTGACAGCATTCTATCGAACCGGTAGTTCCAATAATTAGTTGGCCCTGTCTCCGCCCTATATCCCCTTCTTTCTTGCTCAGCTGAATCACTAAAACAGCTATTTTCTGCATCTCCACAATTCCTACTCCCCGGAGCTGCCTTAGAAGATAAGCTGATTTCAATGGAAGTGCTGTAGTTTTGCAGCCACGCGATAGCATGGAAGCCAGGCACTCGCATAGCACATGTATGCACGCGGAGTGAACCAGCTGTTAAAGTATATGCAGCCCACCACTGATGAATGCCCAACAGAAGTTTGTCTTGGCGCCAGGTTTTTGTTTTTTAATATACATGTTAGATTTAGTAGTTCTAATATGGCTTTTATGTTGTTTTAACTTTTGATTGGGAGCTGCCCAGAATTAGTTATAAAATGGGTGACCATAAAATGTTTTAAATAAATAGATGAAAGAATTGGAGGACAACATATAATGATTGTGTAACTGTAAGAGAGGATAAAGTCTAAGTATGCATTTAGAAAGTCATTCAGGCAGGCAGGTAGACCTGAAGCAAAACCCAGAAGGTTCCAGATCTTTCTAGTTCATTCTAGAGGGGTTTCCAGGAAGACCATCTGAAAAAAAAAAATTGCTGTTCAGCACGAATTCCCTCATGGTATGTTCCCCTGGAAGTCAGAGTTAGAACAACCAGGAACCCTAAGAAAAGATTATACAGTGAAATCGCACAATACTTGCTTAAGATGAATACTAGAATATCACGCTCAATCCATGAGAATGTTTTCCAATATGTTTTTTCATCAGACGTAATGAGAACTGCTAGGGAAAAAAGTCAAGAGAAATTTTCTGCACAACAGAAATGAAAAATCAAGTCGGACAATACTGTCAGCCTCGGTTAAGAGCTTTTATAAATTGTATTGCTTTCCAAAGGATTGCCAAAGAATGGAACTGAGGGAGAAGGAGGATTTAATCTCTGCTATGCAGTCCCATATTTGTGTCACAGAGAGGGACAAGAGGTTCCTTCCTGCTGTCACTGGAAATGTGGCAAGAAAAGAGAAAGCAATATGTCTGACAAGTAAAAATATATCACGCTTAAGTGCCATGTACTAAGAGTGCATGCAGATACAGCAAAGCAAACTTCAAGCAATACAAAAAAGAACTTTCAGGAGCTTCCGGTTTGGCTTCTTCACAGACAGGTCGGAATCCGCGATTGTCCGCGGTTTCGATCTGTGCTCTCTTGCTGGAGCTCCTTAACTCTCCCCGTAGAGGAGGTGAAGAGGAGGTGAAGAGGGGAACTGCCAGGGGTGGGGGGAGATATCGCAAATCTTTCCCTTATCTGGCTTAAATTCCTTTGTCTGAAGGCAACTGAAGCGGTGGTCAG
>JAEANM010013180.1:0-14509 GCA_017656035.1 Myanophis thanlyinensis | reverse complement strand
TTATATTGGCTTTTAAACTTGTTTATGTATTCTGTTTTATCTGCTGTGAACCGCCCCAAGTCCTTAGGGAGATGGGGCGGTATATAAATGTGAATAATAAATAAACAAATAAAATAAATAAATAAAGTCTGTCTAAGCTCATTTAAATAAACCTGGCCTGAATAAGGGAAGGAAGGTCACAATAAGGTGCATAAATCTGGCTTAAGTAATAAGATAAAGACATGGAAACCTCTCATTCCTTTGCCATTTTTAAATCAAATTCAAATAGTTATGATTTCAGCAATTGGAGGATTTCTATTTCTTGCTCCCCAGCATCATTTTTTCTTGTTCTTGGTCTGTATTTGGAAAAATCTGCCTGAATAATCATTTTCTGGCTATACTGACCTTCTACATGTACTGATTTGGATTTATGAAAATAAGAAAGGAGCAACCTATAGGACATAAACAAGGGAACACTTTCTTATTAGCTATTATTTGAATGGTATGGTAAAATAATTCACCAGGATTTCTGTTTAGCTGTTGATGCTGTTCTGATTGCTCTTACTGGTACTTTCCCTTTGTGGATGACAACTTAATTTGCATAAGCATGATAATAAAGGCTGACATGAACTGGTCCTTTCTATCTTGCATAATGTAAACATGCTGTTTTATTCAGTCCAGAATCTTATTATATGGAATAGCAATATTTGTAGTGCTATTTTCATAAGATTTTGATGTCATCAAATATTCTGGCACATGTATCCAGGATTCTATTCTGCCAGAAAGGATCAGCAACCCCTAATTCTAGCAAAAGAGGTACAACTTCAATCATGCTTGACCCAGTTAAACACCTAGTCATGTGGCAAAACCCTACTTTGAACATCCAATTTTAAGAAAGCAACTCATGCTGGCTAATGTCCCTTGACTGAAATTTATAATCTCTCTATCCAACTTGTGGCTTTCCAATCTATGCAACTTGTTTTCTTGTCTGATGATGTATTTTTCAAGGTAAATTCCAATTCTAAGATCTTTTTTTCATTTCTACCTTGGCAGGTCATGGCATCTAGCCAACTGCTAATGTCTAAAAGGCTGGTTAGGACTCAGCTGAAAGGCTGAAGGTTGCTCCTGCAACTTCTGGAAAGTTCTTACAACCTGTTTTTGGTCCCAAGCCTGGGTTGATATATCAATGTATTATTGTATTTCTGGTGCTCATTTGTTTGTATTGTTTATAAGATCCTTATATCCATCTCTTGGATTTGATATTTTATTTATTTTATTTTATTTTATTTCAGCATTTATATACCGCCCCCTCTCCCGAGGGACTTAGGGCGGTGTACAGCCAGATAAAACACACATATGTAACAATTTAAAAACTAGTTAAAATTAATTAAATAAAGGCTGATTAAGAATTATGATTAAACGATTAAAATTTGACATTAATTTAAATAAATAAATAAATACAAGCAACAAGTAAAAGAAAGAAAGGGATGGATGGGTGGGTGGGAGACAGAGCTATGCAACGGCTTACCGTTTTTGTGTTTGTAACGATCATTGTCAAGCCAATTAAGGCTTTAATGCAATCTGCACTTCCGTTGGAAACCCTGTAGGTGCCCGTCACAGCTGGCGATGGTTGAGGTGCCAAGGTTGGTCCAGCTTGGCTTGTCGGCGTAGGTGAAGAGGTCGTGCTCTTGTGCGCTGTAGTACTTGTTTTCACAACGGTTGTGTGTTTCCTCAGCTTCGTAGTGTGCTGCTCAGTAAACCTGGAGACAGTCTGATCTACCTTTTCCGTGGTTGTGCTCAGAACGGGTGTCCCCTTTTCCCGACTAGCTGATCGTGGCAGCGTTGAGGTTGTTTCTTGAGACGCCCTGCTTGTTTTGTGGGGTTTGGTCCAACCAGTTTGCGGCTCAGATGGCAAAGGTGTTGTCCTTGCAGCCTCTACAGCTTTCCACACAGTCTGTGGTCTAGTCAATGGGATGGATTCTGGCTTTAACATCTCATCTGTGGGTGCTGAAGGAATTCCTTGGGCTATTCCATGGCCTAACGATTGATTAGCCAAAGCTTGGGAATGACTGTATGGACGAATCGTGGCTTGGGAATTGGAAGGAGGGGAGCCATCAGGAAGTGGTGCGCTCTGCAGAAATGAGGTAGGTCGTAGTAGGGTGGTCCTATCTGGAGCCTCTTCATCCAGCACGTGACCAGCGTAAGAAAAAATTGCTGCGCACAAAAAAGAGAGTTAGTCTTGTTTTCCATCAGCTTTGGTTACCTTGCATGTCCCTGAGTTTCTTCATCTGTACCAGGGTTGGAATTCAATTTTTTTTACTACCGGTTCTATGGGCGTGGCTTGGTGGGCATGGCTGGGGAGGGGGGGTCATGTGTCTGGGTGGGCAGGGCAATAAAGATTAGGCTAGAAACAACACCAGGATGTTTCTTTCCTGCCTTCCTGACAGGATTAACCCTATAAAGTGGAAAAAAACAAAAGGAGATTTCTTCTAACAACCAGTTCTCCCAACTGCTTAGAAAATTTACTACCGGTTCTAGTGAACCTGCTGGAACCGGCTGAATTTCACCTCTGATCTGTACCTCAAGAAAAAGATGAAGTCCTAAGTTCTTGGTGTACGTTCTGAATTTGCTCGCCATTATGGAAGTGTAATTATGGAAAGATTATAAACTTTCTTACTATAGCTTTACAAAGATTTAGTAAGACTACATCTGGAACACTGCATCCAACTTTGGTCACTTCATTATAAAGAAAATGTTGAGACTTTGGAAAGAGTGCAGAGAAGACTAGCAAAGATGATTAAAGGCCTGGAGGCTAAAACATATAAAGAAGGGTTGCTGGAACTGGGAAGGTCTAGTTTCATTAAAAGAAGGACTAGGGGTGACATGATAGCAGTGTTCCAATATCTCAGGGGCTGCCCCAAAGAAGAGGGAGTCAACTTAGTCTCCAAAGAACCAGAAGGCAGGACAAGAAGCAACGGATGGAAACTAATCAAGGAGAGAAGAAATTTAGAACTAAGCAGAAATTTCCTAACAGTGAGAACAATGAACCAGTGGAACTGCTTGCCTCCAGAAGTTGTGGGTCCTCCATCACTGGAAGTTTTTAAGAAGAGATTGGAGAAGCCATTTGTCTGAAATGGTATATAGAGTCGCTTGAGCAGGGGGTTGGGCTAGAAGACCTCCAAGGTCCCTTCCAACTCTGTTATTCTGTTAAGAGTTTCTGTTAGAGTTTCTGCTGCTGGAAGGAAGAGGAGGAAGCATCTTGAAATCCTTTCAGAATTTCTCATATAATTTTATGAACCAGTTTCATACTAAATCCATTTCTGTTGGAGTATTTGTTCCAGTTGCAAAACAGAGTCACGCAAGAGCCTTCAATTTCCTGTTTCTCACCCTCTCGTCTCACAGGGTATTTCCATATTGCCGAATTGAAAGTGTTTGTCTGCCTGTTTTTGCACTGAACGAAAACAGTCCTACCATGAAATGAGCTGTGTGCCTATGGCCATTGCTTATCCTGCTGCAATCACTTCTATACAGGTCTCAATTTACAACAGTTTGTTAACTGACCGCTCGAGGTTACAACGGCACTGGAAAAAGTGACTTATTATGATAGTTTTTCACACTTATATGACCGTTGCAGCATCCCCCCGTGGTCACGTGATTTACATGTGGAGGTTTGACAAACTGATTCTCATGTAGGACAGTTGCAGTGTTCCAGGGTCATATAATCATCTCTGACAAACAAAATCACTGGGGAAACTGGATTCACATATCCATATATATCACTGTATATTACTAACAATTTAACAACTGCAGTGATTCGCTTAACAAATGCGGCAAGAAAAGTCGTAAAACGGGGGAAAACTCACTCAACAAATTAAAGCATCAGTTTTGGGCTCAGTTGTGATCACAAGTTGAGGACTAGCTGTATTTGCTCACTGCCAAGTCCCTGGTTTCTTTCTAAGGTCCTGGCTAACCAAGGCTAGTAGAAGATGCACGCGCTGAGGGGGCCCTCGGACAATATCAAAATAAAAAATGGCTTTTGTGTTGTTACCACTAAAGGCCACTTTAGTTTGTTTTGCTCTTGGGCTGGGGAGTAGAGGGCAAGTGCCCAGGATGAGGAAGATGAGTTGTTGTTAGTTGTGAAGTCATGTCCGACCCATCGTGATCCCATGGACAACGTTCCTCCAGGCCTTCCTTGTCTTCTACCATCCCCGGAGTCCATTTAAGCTCCCACCAACTGCTTCAGTGACTCCATCCAGCCACCTCATTCTCTGCCGTCCCCTTCTTCTTCTTTTGCCCTCCATCGTTCCCAGCATAAGTCCTTCCTTCTCATTAGGAAAATGAGAAAAAAATCCAAAGTATCTGAGTTTCATCTTCAGGATCTGATCTTCTAAAGAGCAGTCGGGGTTGATCTCCTCTAGGACTGACTGGTTTGATTGCCTTGCAGTCCAAGGGACTCGCAGGAGTCTTCTCCAGCACCACAGTTCAAAGGCCTCAATTCTTTGGCGCTCAGCCTTCCTTATGGTCCAACTTTCACAGCCATAAATTGCAACTGGGAAAACCATAGCCTTGACTATATGCACGTTTGTTGGCAGGGTGATGTCTCTGCTTTTTAATATACTGTCTGGCTTTGCCATGGCTTTCCTCCCCAGGAGCAAGTGTCTTTTAATTTCTTGGCTGTGGTCCCCATCTGCGGTGATCTTGGAGCCCAGGAAAATAAAATCTGTCACTACCTCCATTTCTTCCCCATCTATTTGCCATGAATCGAGAGGGCCGGGTGCCATGATCTTCGTTTTCTTAATGTTGAGTTTCAAAAGATGAGAGTACCGGAACTTAACTGGGCACATGGTTTGGTCAGTTGGGGGCACAGCCAGTGACTCTTTGCCAAGATTTGATAAATCTTGGATCTTAAAATAAGCTCTCTCTTTTTTGTCCCTTAAGATCCCAATATTGCTTCAGAACAAACACTCGTTACAAAAGTCCATAGAGGGGGAAATGAGTATCATGTTCTCAGTCCCAGCACAGTTGGTTAAATATAAATATAGTCCTCGACTTAGGAACACAATGGAGCCCAAAATCTCCACTGTTAAACCAGACAGTTCTTAAACAAGCTTTGTCCCATTTTATGACCTATCTTGCCACAATTGTTAAGTTAATCACTGCAGTTGTTAAGTCAGTAACACAGCTGTTAAGCAAATCTGGCTTCCCCATTGACTTTGCTTGTCAGATGGTCGCAAAATATGAGCCGGTTGCCAAGCATCTCAGTTTTGATTACATGATCATGTACAGTTGTAAGTGTGAAAAATGGTCATGAGTCATTTTCCAGTGATATAACTGAGAACGCTCACTAAACAGAACTGTAAGTTCTATTCTTTTGCAAGGACAAAAGGTTGGATAAAAGGTATTTCACAACAAATTTTTCTCCCCACCAGTTGTTTTAATCTCTGACAAGCTACTTCCTGGATAGTCAAAACTGAACCTTCACGTGCACACAATTATAATTCTAACACATGCAAATAAAGTGTAACATGTAGCCAAGCCTGGAAATGTCTACTCACCTCCAGCTGTGATTAGAAGAAATTCCATTAACGGCTTCCACCGACTCATAATGCAACCACTTTAAACTGAATTATTGCAGTAGAAGAGGGATTGGATGAATGCCACGTTTTGGTCCTTAAGATGCCACAATGGTCTTGGTGTTTTTTTCCCTCTGCTAGCAGGTTCGCTCAGCCACTTCTCTGGAGAACAAAACAAACCCACTGTTCCCCGGCGGAGAGTTTTGAGCAAAGAGGAAGTGGTGCTCGCGAAGAGTGAAATTTCTGGGTTATATAGGCAGTTGGTAAGTCACATGTGAGAAGGAAAGGGTGGAGGGAAAGCATCTTTGAAACATGTCAGCCTGCTTTCTAAAAGGTTGTTGGAACTGAAATTAAAAGCAAAATTGTAGAGGTTATTGCCACTTAATTTCATTTTCCTTGAACCTGCTTGTTAAAATTCTGCAACAGAATTCAGAAGAAATTCTGAGCAGAAGAATGGATCCCAGAGACAAATGGATCCATCCTGATTAGGGCAGTGTTTAGGACTAGGACAGTGTTTTTCAAACTTAATCTTTTTTTATATATATATGTAGACTTCAGCTCCCAAAATTCCCCAGCCAACATGCCTGGCTGGGGAATTCTGGGAGCTGAAATCCACATATCTTAAAAGTGATTAAGATTGAGCAACACTAATCGAGAAATAATGTTGATTCTCAGAAGCAGAAAGAAATATAAAAAGCCTGATGGTTTTTCCCATTCTACCCCAAATCCTTTCAGATTATGGGAACCTTCTTTCCAGCACTGATCGATTGAAACCAAGGAAGGATCCCTGCAGAATTTTAATCAATAAAAGTATTCCTTGCCTCTAATCATGGGTGAGGTTATCAAATGGAAAAAAAAAAAATGAATGACATGGCAGCATTCGTTTTTAACTAGTTACCAGAAAGAAGTTTTTTTTTCATTAATTGCTTGTCATTACTTAAAAAGTCTTGAATTGCAGAAGGAATCAGATTTATGAATGGCACGTCTAAAAGGCCCTGATACAAATTGCACTTTATCTTTTGAATTTTTGTTAAAAAAAATCTCCCAATATTATTCCTTAGACTTCATAAATGTTCAGCACAGAATCACATAACTTCTCCCCCGCACCTTTTCCAGAGTTCATGGAAACTTTCCACAACAATTTGTGAAACACAATTTCGGATCAGAGTAACCAAAGAGATAAACTTTCTAAAATGGAGAGAAGGGAGCTGCCATACTCTACCCCTTGTGAACTTCTTGAACAATTTCTCTTGTGCAAATGAGTGTGGCAACATACGGAAGCTTCCTTTAATGAAATAATACACCCCCAAGCTTACACGAAATCTTTCCTGAAATCTTCTTGCCTCCTTGTGGACAAAATTCACATTGCATGTAGTTGTGGCACTTGAGAGTAAATCTGCTTGCTTGGTTTCTTTGAAGGCGTCTTTCAAAGCTTTGACCTTGCCATTTCCTTGCTTAATTCACTGAATTTTAGAGGCCATCCATGATCATCTGCCTCCCATTTTTAACATTCAGGCATTTCCTAGCAATGTTTCTTTCTTTCTTTTTATTTCTTACCAGAAATCTGTTTAAGGGTGGGAAAAAAGAAACAATCTTTTGACTGGGCTCTTTGTTGAACAGTGTGCTGATTGGGATAAATAGTTTAGCAATTAAGAATTATCCCCTTAAGGGATTGACTTCTGGGAGATGTAGTTTTATGCCATGTGGTCACATTGGTGTTTCTAATTGGCCAGTGAGGCTTTTCAAATTGTAATCTTGCCGGGATCATCTCTCCCCTCAAGGCAGGGGCCATTTTCACTTGTACAAGACCACATGGAAAGCATTTTCCTTTCAACTATACAAAAAAAAACAGACTTGATATGCCTCAGAAGAATCCCTTCAGTAACTGTAAGTTGTTGATTGAGAATACCTGAAGAAAAATAAAGTAATCTATAATTATCCCTTTTCGATTGAGTTTAACTATCTGTGATAAGCAGACTGTGCACTTGAAACAGAACAAACACCTTGTTACTTAATGTTCCCACTTTTATGTAGCATGTTACTATGGTCATTCCAACATAATTTAAAAAAAGCTTTCTTTTAAAAGGCAACTGAACTTTCTTGTTTTGCAAGACCTTTCACTTCTCATTCAAGAAGCTTCTTCAGTTCTGACTGAATATATTCTTTGCAGTCATTAATAAATCCTTCCATTCTCCACTATTCAGTCAGAACTGAAGAAGCTTCTTGGATGAGAAGCAAAAGGTCTTCTAGCAATACAAGAAAGACTTTTGAGAAAAAAAAAAGGCACCTTTGGGATAACCATTACCTGGACAACTGAGAATCTCCATAGACATAATAAAAAAGCTATAATAAATACGTTCTGAGTTTTATTGGCTGGGTGATAACAAAGGCCTAATGTGAGTTTATGTTTTCAAGAATTGGAGTTACATTCAGAACCCTACTCAGGAAAATAATGGTCAGTAATATAATTCTCATCCAGTCACCTGCTTTGGGTTCTGGCATGACTCTTCAATAATTAAAGTTCTTTTTTTTTTAAATGGATGGATGTAGTGGCAATGCTGAAATCCATTGTTATTGCAAAGAGATTGGTGATCATTTTGATTTCTCCTTCATATTAAAAAAAAAGTCTAGAACTTTAGGTCGAGTTCTGTGCTGATCTGCTTGCTTTCTCAACACTTGCCTGCTGAATGAAGAAGAGGAAGAATTTACATAGCTGCAAAGCTATGAAAATCTCAGTTCCTACCCCATTATTGCATGCCAGCCAGTCAAGCTCAAATCTTAACAGTCTTGTGACGATAAAAGCCAGGCCATGAAATCATTCTTCTGTCAAGTTTTGATTAAACTTTGGGGTTGTTGTTGATTATTGGGAATTGAGTTTTGTGGAATCTGACTGCCTTCCGGGTATCTCTGCTGTCGTTATTAAGGAGCTCCTGACATCTTATAAGAGAGTTGAATGTCACCTTGCTTGCATGCACGCTTTGTATGATATGTTTTTAAATCTATTTACTAGAGCTAATAAGGAAGCTTAAAATCCCTTTATTTGTTAGAAAGTTCATTGTCTCTGGATCCAAAAGAACCAATTACTTGAGCAGGTGATCACTGCTCTGCGGTGGTGGAATTCAATTTTTTTTACTACCGGTTCTGTGGCTTGGTGGGCATGGCTGGGGGGTGATGTGACTGGGTGGGCAGTTTCTGTAAGCAGGGCAATAAAGATTAGGCTAGAAACAACACCAGGATGTTTCTTTCCTGCCTTTCTTACAGGATTAACCCTGTAAAGTGGAAAAAACCAAACGATTTCTTCTAACAACTGGTTTTCCAAACTGCTTAGAAAACTTACTACCGGTTCTAGCGAACGTGAATTTCACCTCTGCTGCCCTGACACTTGGCAAAACAATGGATCGTGGAATACTTCTGATTAGTTTTGCATGCTAAACCACAATGTTTTCATAATGACAGCCGTGTTTGCATATTTTTGCTGGACAGGCTCCTCCTAATCAATGTTTAGCTTTCAGAAAGGAGATTTTTCTTTCAAAAATGGGCAATAATCTCTGCTCTATCAATAATCTTGCTGTTGCATTTAATAAAAGAGAGAGGGGAAAAAAAAGAAATGGGTTCAGCTGATTTAACGCCAAATCTCCTTTGATTCTTTTACATTTCGGTTTTATCTTTTATCTGAGATGGATTGATCTCAGCTTCATGTTGCGCTTAAAAGGAAAGAAACAAAGATCGCAAGGGGTTTTGTAACATGGTATTTATAGTTCTTAGAAAGTCAAAACAAGGACTGGTTTTACACAGTTCGTAATGGTCTTATTTACAGAAAGTTCAGCTTCACACAAACACACAGTTCGGAGAACATTCATACATTCGGTCCTGATAACAAGAAATGAAGGAAGAAAGCAGAATTTTCCCTGCCGCTCTTCCGGCAATGATGAACCACAAATAACATTATCCTCAACGTGGAAAACCAATTTAAAAATTACAGATCCCAGGCCAAGTAATCAAGGACATCTTCAGGGAAGTGATAACCACGTCAAGAGAGCGGCCATCAAGAGGATGCAACCAAAGCCCCGCCTCTTTTCTATGTGACATGTATAAAAAGGGGTGGGGCTTTGATTAGGCGGCCGTGGCCGCCATCTTGGTTTTTTTCTTCTTCCTTTTTTAACGCCTTTCCCACAGTCGCCCCTGCAAGTAACACTTGCAAGAGTTTTAGCAGCAAAATTTAGCAGCTCTGGGGCTAACACAGTACAGAGGACGATTTTAAATACAGGTAGTCCTCAGCTTGTGACCAGAGGTTCCATTGGTATGCAAGGCGGTTGATAAGTGAATCATGCCTGGTTTTTTCCCCCACTGTTGTTAAGTCATTGCACTTGTTAAGGGAATCACACAGTTGTTAAATTAATCTGGCTTCCCCTATTAACTTGACTTGTTGTAAACGGTGATCACGTGACACCAGGATGCTGCAACGATTATATAAATATGTGCCGGTTGCCAAGCACCCAAATTCTGATCATGTGACAGTGGGGAATGTTGCAAAAGTCGTTAAGTGTGATTCCCACACACATACCCCAGTCAGAAGTCACATTTTTCAGTGCTATTGTGACTGAACAGTTGCTAAAATCGAGGATTACCTGTAGCGTGGTCTCTTTCTGATCCCCAGATCTTTTTCAAAGCTGCTCAGTGTATTTAAGGAAAGAATGGGAAAGCGAGAGAATTTAATGCAAATATAGCTAGAAGATGCCACAGTGTGTTCTTAAGTGAATCCATCCATTGTGTCTGAACATGTTCTCCATTCTGTACGGGCAGAAATATGTCCTGCACTGAACGCCAGGTTCAATTGTATATCATCGCCAATTTTTACACATTTCCAACCTTCCAATTGTGCCACTAAAATTGGGCAATATAAGTTTTTTTTAAAAAAAAACAAATCAATATGACAAGTGTCTCTGGATTGAGGAAACTCAAAAGGGCCCTGGTTTGGAGTGTGTGTGTGAGTATATAATAGGCATCCTCTTGACAAATGTAAACACATAAAAAACAGGCATTTGCACACAGCCTCCCTTGTTGAATTGGGATGCAAGAATTTTTTTTTTTTCCTATCTACGTGCCTCAAGATTGTTGTCAGTGTGACTCCTGGTCAATTAGTGTGGTACTTAGTAAAGCAGATCAGAAATTAAAAATATACCCCAATGGGATTCCCATTGTTTAAATCAGTGTTTGTCAATCTCAGCAACTTTTAAGACAGCTCAACTCCCAGAATTCCTCTGGTGGCTGAGGAATTCTGGGAATTGAAGTCCACCTGTCTTAAAAGATGCTGAGGTTGACAAACGCTGCTTTAAAGTTACAATCTCTCATTACCAGACTTATCATACATGCATGCATGATTTAAAGCAGGGGTCTCCAACCTCGGCAACTTGCGGACTTCAACTCCCAGAATTCATAGCTGGTTGAGGAATTCTGGGAGTTGAAGTCTGCCAGTCTTAAAGTTGCTAGAGAGCCCTGCTTTAAAGAGCCAGTTTATACCACACAAGCTACACTGTTGTCTCATAATGTTTGGCTCGCTTTGCATGATGAAAATACCAGGGGATCTGGAAGCCCACCTGGATCTCAAAATTCCTGCAATGGGTGCCCAACTTTGAAAACTTTTAAGACTTGTAGACTTCAACTCACAGAATTGCCCAGCCAGCATTCCTCAACTGCTCCTCTCCAGCACACCTTTATGACAAAATTCCTGTCTTCCTTCCCCATACCTCTGATATCCCATGAGCCCTTGCAGCAGCAAAGCATTAGCAAGGCTCCCCTTGTACCACTAGTCCTGTGAACTTCACTTACGACCTGTGAACTTCAGCTCCCAGAATTCCTGCAGTGGCATGGCTGGCTGGGGAATTCTGGGAGTTGGAGGCCCACAACTTTTGAAGTTAACAAGTTGAACATCTCTGCCTTAAACCAAGGTTCCTAAGTGGTTTATCCAGAGAGTTGCTGCTGTTGCTTTAATTATTACCGGTATTATTATTATTATTTCTAGTACTATTAATTAAAGTTTTATTTAAACAAAGGTTTGGGGGTTGATAAAATGATCATAAATTTCACAAAGGGGTCGATGAGCTGAAGGGTTTGAAGTACGCTGCCTTAAACTAAATTGTAATGTTGCAAATTCAGCAGGAAAATGTTGTAACACAGTGGTTTTCAACCTTTTCTTCACCACAAACCCTCCTTTTAATGCCTTTTCTGGCCACGGAGCACGGCCACGGCCACCTCAAGACTTAAGATTTAAATCGTAACATTTCTTCAAGCCTTCATGGACCCCACACGTGACATTGTGCACCCACCCACCCACCCCCCGGAGTCTGCGGTTCATAGGTTGAAAACCACTGGTCTAACATTTCAGCATAGGCTTTGCGGGACCTAAAGCATTCTTTCGGGAAATAATTTCAGCTTTTATGGTGGGATTCCAAGATCAGTCAAACTGTTCAAGCAGCACATCTGCCTATTGATATTCTGGTCAAGAGGCATGCGATTAGCTTGGACCATTGCTGAGGCCCCAGAAATGCAACTTTCAGATTATGTGGCATTGCCACATTCCAGGGACTGGAGAAAAACAGCAATAGCAGCAATAGCACTTATATACCGCTTTATAGGGCTTTCCAGCCCTCTCTAAGCGGTTTACACAGTACATTGCCCCCAACAATTTGGGTCCTCATTTTACCCACCTCGGAAGGATGGAAGGCTGAGTCGACCTTGAGCCTGGTGGGATTTCTTTGGATTTCTCTTGATTGACCAGACTTTTATATAGCATTCATCAAGTCATCCTAGTCCTACGTTTATTTGAAAAAAAAAAAAAAGCTTTTTTTGAAACATGACACGACAGGCAAAATTTGTAGAACCTGGCTTTCCCCTCTTCATCTTCAAAACACTTTTACATATAATTTCCTCTCTCTCTGGTGTTGACATGAACCTCGACTCCTACAAATTGCAACGCTTGGAGGTTTAAATGAAAAAAACAACAACAACAAAAACCTGGACATCGGATAGCCATTGTACCTCAACCACAGCATGGTTGAGGCGAGGCTGTGGAATTCTGGGAGTTGAAGTCCACCCGACTTCAAGCGGCCATGATTGAGAAACTTTGGATAGTGTCTCCTGCCTGATCAAGGAGTTGGGACTAAAAAACATACACATGCTTCTTGCTGTGTTGTTCTGTATTGTTTAAGCGGGATGACAGCCTCTGAAATTGAACCAGGCTAATTTTATTTTATGCTTACGTCAGACTCACGATGTTGTTCAGAGGGCTGCAACGTTTGTTTTTTCCCACCCTGAAATATGACATGGCAAGAAACTTTCAAGCGACAGACAACAACACGCTCTCCTTGGCGACCATTCCTTTTGCAAGTACCTCATTTTTTTTTTGCGGGGGGTGGGGTGGGGTGGGGTGGGGAGGAAGGAGAGAGAGACATTATATGGGGATGCATTAAATACTGGGGTGGGGTTGGGTGGGGAAGAAACGCTAATGCAGAGCCCAGCATAGGACAATGCCCAAAATGCGCTCTACGCAAGTGTAAAACACTGAATTGCAGCATTAGACAGAACGGGATGCGAAACCTCCAGAGGGGGGGGGGGGGACACAGCTGGCTTGTTGATGCCACATCCCAGAATTTCCTTCGTTCTTCCTTCCCCCCCTTTTTGAGTTTTCACGCTACGTGATCTGCATCCAAAACACCCTGTAGAGACAAAAGATTACAGACAAGTAACCCAAAGCAAGTAACACCCTTCGCGGCCGTGCAAAGGTGTGGCCCGTTGGCTCAGGTTCAGGAATTGCACTTGTCGTCACTCAGCTTCGACCTTTTTTTTGGGGGGGGGGGGGGAGGGGAGCTCCCTTGTTTTTGTGATTGTCTTGAGAGATAAACAGCAGGTGAGTCGACTGAGCCACGGAGGGGGGGGGGGAACGGAGCGGCTGAGCAGCTGATCCAAACTGAAGAAGGAACACCTTTCATTCTGCCCAGGAGAACATCGACTTTTGAGGATCTGGTGGATCTGGTGTTTGAAGAAATCCGACACTCCGCCCCGAAGCTGAGGTGGGGTGGTGGTGGGTATCAACCCAAAACGGTTGTCGTCCATCTAATTTAGGCTAATCTCCACGTTCAAAAATGCAGTGCAAAAAAATAAAATAAAAATAAAGCAGACAATGACCGTGTTCTGTCAAACACTCAGGTAACTTCGGACACCTTTGAAGTTTAACTAATTGTGAAATTTACTCCCTTCTCCCATTTTTTTTTTTCCTCTTCATGTGTTTCACGTTGACAAAACGTTGGAATTGTGAAATCCGGAGCTTTGTGTGTGGGGGGGGGGAAAGGGGGCGGGAAAGGCAATTTGGTCCAGCATCTGCAGGTAAACAGAGAAGATTGAGCCCTGAGGAGATGTTTCTTGGTCTGTTCAGCTTCCAGCTTTCTGTCCGGCTGTTAAGCTTCTGTTCAGCTCTCCCACCTTCATATCTGAGTTTGTGGATGCAGAGCTGTGGGTATCGCTGTAGACATCTGAAATGGGAATGCACCAACTGTATCAGTAACACCGATTTAATTTTTAGAGATGCTTTTGCAGAAGCTGTCCCCAGTGTCAATTTTCTGCTGAAGATTCCTTCTAGGAATTTCTTCAGCCTCCCGCCGGCCAGTGCGTTCCCACAGGGTTGGCCTCCTTGGGGTTCCACTGCCTGGACGTTGTCGTCTGGCAGCCCCGAAGGTTCGAGCCTTCTCTGTGGGGGCACCCTCCCTTTGGAATGAATTACCCCTGGAGATCCGGACCATCACGGACCTGCGGACCTTCCGGTGCACATTAAAAACCTATTTGTTCCAACAGGCCGGTCTGGCCTAGTACTAATTAGTTGGGGGGTTTTTAAATTGGTTTTTAAATTTTCAATTTTTAACGTTTCAAATTTTTTAACTCTTTAATTTTTATTTGGTTTTAAT